>PVJO010007166.1:0-83731 GCA_004026905.1 Hystrix cristata | reverse complement strand
TAATATTACAAGTGTAGTCGTTTAGGTAATAGTGGTCCAATGGGGAAGAAAGTCACGTAGTAAATTGTCAAGGAGAGAAAAAGGACATTCCAGGGTGGGTTGGATCCGGAGATCTTGGTCGCCCACCTGGGTGACCTAGACTTTAACAGATGTAATCTTCAGTTCATTGTTTATCCCTCATCCAGGGGTGTGGCTCTGGGCTTTCCATCCTTATTTTGAGACCTGACCTTCAATGGATGCGCCTCCAGCCATAGTTGTCCTGTGTATTGACTCCATTGAGGGCCCAGCCCTGTCTGACTGCCTATAATATTTCTACCTTACTTCGTTGCCTATAATATCTTGATCTCATTCATCAATCATGAGTCATCATCACTGCGCTCATACAGTAAACATTTTTTAAAAGGGGATCAAATTTACTGTTCTTTAGGTTTGATTATTTAAAAAAATAAAACCAACAACAAAAAATACCCCTAAAAACCTGAAAGTTGTACTGTGTATTATTCATTCTTATAGTTTTAACAGAGAACAAGGAGCAAATCTCAGTCATTGCTATTAGAATTTTTTAGTATGAAGTCAGGATACTTTTGCATGTGATTCTCTCTTCCTGTTATAATTTTTTTTGTGTGCTGGGGATCGAACTCAGGGCCTTGTGCTTGCAAGGCAAACAGTCTAACCACTGAGCTAAATCCTCAGCCCCTATAATTTTCATTATTATATTTACAATTCTGTAGTTATTGGCTTTTATAATCTTGTAGGGTTCTTTCTTTTTAAATTTTCTTTCTTTCTTTTTTTTTTTTTTTTAAATAGGGTCTCACTATGTAGTTCGGGCTGACCTTGAATTGACTGTGTAGCCCAGGCTGGCTGGGAAATCGCAGTGATCCTTCTGCCTCAGCACCTGAGTGCCGGGATTACAGATGGCTAACGTTTTCTGCATTAGAATAATTTAAGGGTATGTGTCTGGGTAACTTGACAGAGATTCTCCTAAATTGGCATTAGTTTTTTAGTTTCTCTCATAGCTCTTGACAGCTCCTATTTATATAAAACAACAATAAATTTATTTTCCCTTTTAAAAGATGTATATATTAAACAGCATTAGTACAAAAGCTGTTGCCTTAGCCTTAGCTTTTCACTGGTGCAGAGACTAATCTTTTTTTTTTTTTTTTTGGTGCTGGGGTTCAAACTCAGGGCCCTGAACTTGGTAGGCAAGCACTCTAACCACTGAGCTAAATCCCCAACCCCATTAATCTTTTTTTTATGAAAAAATAAAATTTCATAACAAAATAATAAGAATAATAATAGTTAATAGACTATGTATCGTTATCTTCAAAGTAGTTACTTGGAGACAAAAAAGATTCTCTCTTAGAAGAAACAAACAGTAATACAAGAAAGTTTTGATGTGTTTTTGTTTTTTTTGGGTGCTAGGGATCGAACTCAGGGCCTCATGCTTGCTAGGCAGGTACTCTAACCGTTGAGCTAAGCCCCCAGCCCTTGTTTTTGTTTTTGAGACAGAGTCTTGCTGAGTAGTCCAGGCTGGTCTTGGACTCACTATGTAGTTCAGGCTGGCTTTGGACTCACGAACTCACAGCAATCCTCCTGCCCCAGCCTCCCTTAGCACTGGGATTATAGGTGTGTACCACCACACCCAGCTTTTCTCTTTTTTGATGGTTGCCATAGGCTGGGCAAGCATAGCTATTATGAGAAGTGAATAATATGGTCCTTTGAGTTATTTTTTGTGTGTTTATGTTGAAGTATAGATTTGTGGATGGGGTCCTATGTATAAAGCATGGTAGAGGTCAGTAGAAAAACATACTGTCTCTTTATTTTTAATTAGAACTGATTAGAATTCATATGCAGGGTACATAATTTTCTCCAAGGAGTAAAATATCTACTTCAACTACCCAATTCAGCATCTTATTTGTGAGTAAACAGAGTCTAATCAAAGATTATATATCTCACATGAAAAGAATAAATTTTTTTCTTCAGTAAGCTTCATTGCTGTTTGCTTTCACAGCTCATGTTAAAACATTCTTAAGTATTTTTCTTAAAAATCTAGATTTCTTCTGTAATTTCCCTAGCACCATTATTGTATGAAACACACTTTTTTGCCTATTTTTATCCTCGGCCGGAGAGTGTCAAACTGTAGTTTAGTGGCCAGGTCCAGCCCACAGTGTGTTTTTGTGTGGCAGTGGAAGCAAGGGTGGTTTTTACAGTTTTAAAAGTCTGTTAAAAGAAAATGCCACAGAGATCTCAGAAATTAAATGTGATCCATGAAGCCTAGGATAATTATTGTTTGTCCCTTTACAGGAAAGGTTTTCTGACACTTGTCCTGGACATACAAAGTGTATATGTGGCGCTTTTTAAACAGACTGAAATCCACCTACATTGGCATCATCTTCGGTTAAGAAAATATTTGCTATATTTTCTTTACTTATCTTGCATTTTTTATAGAAATTCACTAAATTTGTCAGTCTTTTTTTTTTGGTTTTTTGTTTGTTTTTTTTTTTTTTTTTTTTTTTTTTTTTTTTTTTTTTTTTTTTTTTTTTTTTTTTTTTTTTTTTTTTTTTTTTTTTTTTTTTTTTTTTTTTTTTTGGTGCCAGGGATCAAACTCAGGGCCTTGCACTTCTTAGGCAAGCGCTCTGACCGCTGAGCTAAATCCCCAGCCCCCATGTCAGTCTTTATAGTTAGTTTGAACTTTGGCTAACCAGGGCCAAATGTACGATGTTACAGACTTTAGTTAAACTGGTTTGGATTGTCACTGTCTACATCTGCACGTGTGTGTGCACACTTGCTTGTTCCTTTGTGCTTGCTGTTCACTGTGTACCTTTTGTGATGCTGCTTTAATGTGGTCATCATGAATTTGGTCTGTACAGCCAACATTCCCCCCCACCAACTTTTTTTTTTTTTAAAAATTAAAACAGCAACCAGGTACCTGCCCCAACCCACTGGGAAAAGGACCAAGGGTGGGCAGGCCTTTCTGCAAAAAAAATTTTTTTTCTTTTCTTTTTTTTTTTTTTTAAACAACACTAAAGCAAATCCATATCCCCTGTGAACCTGGTCACTCTCAAGAAAAGTGAGGGAACAGCTCCCAGGCATGCTCTGCACAGACCTTAGGCCCACCCTGAGAACCCAGTTTGTGCAGAGGGGCAGATCTCCCCACCTGCTGGTACCCCAGGAAGTGGAAGAAAAGTGGATAGCTCCAAACTATGCAAGAAAAGAACAGCCAACCCCACAAAGCAAAAGAAAAAGTCAACAGAGGATAAATTTAAAAAGAGTGAACCAGTACCCCTAGAGGTGGCAGGTGGGGCCAGATAACTGGTGTGCCCCTTGGAGGCCCTGTCTGCAGTGCTGGAGTGAAGGCTTGGCGGCTCAAGGCATCTCCCTGGTGGGAGTCTCGAAGGGATTCACATCAGCCAACATTTTCTCATTGATATCTTTGCCTACAACATCAAAAGTGAGTGGATCACATCTTTGAGGCTGTATTTGGATGTTAAGGTGGGTTGTGTGGTTGGAACTGGTTGAGAGTTGTTTTGTTTTGTTTTTGAGATGAGGTCTTGCACATTTGCCTTGATTGGCCTTGAAATCTTGGGGTCAAGCAATCCTGCCTTGGCCTCTCAGGTAGCTGGGACCATAGTCATGCTCTTCCACACTCAGCTGTGAGAGATGTAATACTGGTGGCTAACTTTAGCAAAAAATCCCTGGTTGCCTCGTTACAGTATTTTGTCATTTATCATATTTTATTGATTCTAAGATATATTTTTTATCTTTTTTTTTTTTTTTTTTTTTTGTGGTGCCAGGGATTGAACTCAGGGCCTTGTGCTTGCAAGGCAAGCACTCTAATCACTGAGCTAAATCCCCAGCCCCTATTTTTTATCTTCTTAACACCTTTAAAATCAGAATGTACTTAGATTTGATGACATAAATATACCTGTAATTGGCAGAGGCTTTTTTCCCCGATAGTACCTAAAATAAGAGTGTATTGCAATAAATTCAATGAAGTATGGTTCATATATTCTCTGTTCATTTGTATTACCTGTTAGGTTCATTGTTTTCAGTCTTCTATTGAGTTCACAACTCTGCTCTTTTTCCCCCAGGGTAAGCGGGTTAGTTTGGCTCACATTATCCTGGTTTTTTGAGACAGAGTCTCAGTACGTGTGTGTATCTGTAATATACTCTGTGCTTGCCTTGAGCTCGCAATCCTCCTGCCTTCTTCCTAGATGCTTTTACAGGCCTGTGTCTTACGTGTGCCCAGTGGTCAGTCACACTCCTGCTTGCTATGATGTTTCTGCCCAAAACTGATTATTTTGGAAATCTTTTAATTAAAGATTTATTTTGAGGTTTATTTTATTTCTAGCATTTGTGTTTTGGGTTTGATTATGAACACCATCCTCCATGTCTAGTCAACAAGAGCGTTTTAGGAAAATGAAATACTAAGTACTTTGTGTAGGACAGTGTCCTGATCTATTACTCTTAGTTCACAGATAGGCTGCAGCCTGATCTTTTTTTTTTTTTTTTTTGAGGGTGCTGGGGATCAAACTCAGGGCCTTGTGCTTGTTAGGCAAGCCCTCTACCATTTGCTAAACCCCCAACCCCATGATCTTTTATATTAGTTACTATTTTACTGCATATACTGTAGAGGAACATTAACCAGAAAACTTGTCTAGCATTAGTTTTAGCTGAAATTTTCTTGGATGCTTGCAACTGTGAACACTAGTGGATTTAAATAGTAATATGCTGTTAATAAAAAATAATTAGAAGCTACATAGTAATTCTTTTTCAGGTTTCTAAAGGCAAGCCAATCTGGATGTCATGGTGCACACCTGAAATCTCAGCACTCAGCAGACTGAGGCAGGAGGATTGCCACAAGTTTGAGGCCGGCCTGGGCATAGTGAGTTCAAGGCAAGCCTGGACTACATAGTGAAACCCTGTCTCACAACACCAAAAATTAAAAAAAAGGAAGGAAGGAAGGAAGGAAGGAAGGAAGGCAGGCAGGCAGGCAGGCAGGTAGGCAGGCACTTTGTTTTATATGCAAGAAGGTTTTTGGTTTTGTTTGTTTTGGCAATATGGGATATTAAACCCAGGGCCTCGTATGGGCTAGCCAAGTGCTCTACCACTGAACTGAGTTCCCAGCCTTTTTAAAAAATGTATTTCAGACGAGATCAGGCGCGTTCAGGGTGTTATGGCCATAGACAAAAAAATGTATTTCAAGTAGAGAATCACAAGTCAGTAATTTAAAAAGCAGCAAGACAAATAAAGGGGGAAGGAAGGTGAGAATTAATGCTAGCTTTAAATATATAGGCATAAATTTTTTTAAGTCAGTGGTTCTAAACTTCAGCTGCATCTAAGGTGATTTTTAAAACACCATTACCCATATGTTTCAGGCAAATTAACATCTGGAAGTGGCATTAAAATTTTTTAAAATCCTGTAAGATTTTTTTTTTTTTTTTAAAGCCTCCTTTTGCCAGGGGCAGGAGCAGTGGGGCAGGGGCAACCGGCCGGGGGCAGCGACTTGAGACAGGGTTCCATTATGTAGTCCAGGCTGAGGCAGGACCATCAACATGAATTTGAGGTCTGCCTGGGCTACATAGTCAGTGCAAGGCCAGCTTGAACTAAATAGTGAGACCTTGTCTCGAGGAAAAAAAAAAAAAAAACACCAAATTAAGTAAATGTTAATGATTATTTTTCCTACTACTGTTCAGTGAAAGTTAGCCATAGTCAGTGTGATTGTTTTATCATCTCTGTCCTGTAAGTCTAGTAATTAAAGCCTTTGTGGGCGGAGTTGCTGGAGATTGAACCAATAGTTCAGCACATACATAAGCATGTGCACTACCACTGGGCCACATACTCCACGTCCCTGAAGTGTTAAGATCAGTTTCTTCGTCTTTTTGCTGGTCTTGTTCTTGTGCGTGGTGTCTCGTTTCATAGTGTGTGTAATCACTTTTACTATATGCTGCTCTTTGCTCATTGTTTCTCTTTTTTTCCCCTCCTAAAGCAAGATCTCACTGTGTTGCCTGGGACAGTCTCAAACTCTTGATCCTCCTGTCTCAGCCCCCCTGAGTAGCTGGGATTACAGGTGTGTGCCGCCACACCTGGCTTGCTCATTGAATTATTATTTGTAGAAATAATTTGGGTCCCATCATGATGCTGTTTTTCAGGAAGGATCATTTACTTTTGACAGGCAATTTGAACCATATCACTCTAAGCCCATCTGAAATCCTTTTATTTCTTTTCTTTTTGGGGGGGGGTGCTAGGGATCAAACTCAGGGCCTTGCGCTTGTCCTCTGCCACTTGATCTAAATCCCCGACCACCAAAATCCTTTTCATAGTCTTGAGATTTTCACAAAACCTGGACAGTGTGTTCTGTGGAAAAGCTGGTTTACTCTTGGCTTTCCCTTGCCTTAAGCACATAGTTTTGGGGGTTGGGGCTTTAGCTCAGTGGTAGAGCACTTGTCTAACTGGTGCAAGGCCCTGAGTTCTATCCTTGGCAACCTCACCCCACCCCACCCCCATCAAGAAACAAGAATAGCTTTTGAAATGCTGGCTTGAAGCAGTGACTGTCTATTAAAATGTCCTATTTTGGGCTGTTCTGCCCACGTGGCCCTTCCTAGGGGGATGAACTTTGATGGGTTTAGCAAGTCTCCTCAAGGCAAAAGTGAGATTTGAGCTCTCCTAGGTTTCTGAGTGTGTGTCCCTTTTTCCTTTAGCTCTGCTTTGGTAATTGGTATTGTTAGCTCTGTGTTGCTTTTTAAAATTTTTATCTTCCCATACCCTCAGCCCCCCACCCCACCAGTTTTAGTTGTTTATAGTTAGAGGGCTGTTTTGAATAATCTAACCTACCATTACCAGAAGTGAATAACCACATTTTTTTCTCTTATTCCCTGTTAATTCACATGTGCATTAGATTTAGGATACTTAGTGGTTAAGCATTTTGCAAATGGAAGACATATATGTAGAACTATAAAAATTAAATGAGGACTCACATTTTAGGAACTAGAACCCAAGAGTCATTAAATCAATGGATAATACTCATTTAAGCACTCACGTGTATACACACATGAGTGCAGAGGAAACCTTGCTTTCTTTAGTTACAAAACAATATTTTTGATATCTTTGGTCCATATACAATGTCTTTGAGTTGGTCCTATCAATGTCTTTGAGGCAGTTGAGTGCTTACCAATGTGGAAAATTCAGGCCTGCAATGAAAAAGGGTGACCAAGACCCACTTACTGACAGCTGCAGTGGTGCCTGGCTGATGGAAGAGCCTGTGACATGCTCAGGAGTTGTGCCAGGCTGCAAATTCATGCTTTTGAGTCTCGTATCAACCTCAATTTGAAGGTGGTTCAATTTATTTTAAGGTTCTGTCTGTCTTCCTTCCTTCCTTCCTTCCTTCCTTCCTTCCTTACTTTCTTCCTTCCTTCCTTCCTTCCTAACATTGGGTTATTTTTCTAAGCTACCTTACATCTATCTATATGGCAAGGTAATGGCACTTTGACATCCTCCTGTCTATAGTCTTATAGGTAAGATGTAAAGGCCTTTTATCTAATTATTTGATTTCCTAAGGATTTCTCTTCTACTCTGTATATTTTTTCTTTTCTTTCCTTTTTTCTCTTAGCTATTTTCTGTTACATTTACATGCTGCTGTAGCTGGGGAAATGACAGCATTTTAGCACCTAACAAGTGGCTTTGCTCACCACTCCCCTTTCCCTAAGGAGTGGTTTGTGTTGCTCTTAATTACCCAAGGTAACAATAAGGTTTCCTTGCTGCTGATTTGTAGTTTTGAGATTAGCTGTCACAGATGTGTCTTTTCTTGAACATCCAAACAAATGTTTTAGAGCAGTGTATCAGAAGATATGGTAGAAAGTGGATCAAATTGGCATGGTGGTAAATGGATGCTATGTGTGTGGTATGTGTCCTTTTGTCCCCACTCATATTGAAATTTGTAATTGACAAAGAAAGAATACGTGTACTTGTGCCATAAGGAAAGAAATTTTTGCCTTCTCTGTGATTTGACAGCTGTTAATGTGCCTTGTAACATTCACACATAGTACATTAATTTATTACACATTAAAATCAACACTGATGTTTGCATTTTGTACAGTGAATTGTCTAGGATCATTGTCCACTGAGAGAGACACAATAAAGCCAAACCGGGGTTATTCCAGGTACTGAATAATTCAGAATTCTTTGAATAACAAAACTGAGTGTGTTAATGGTTACCAGGTTATAAACATTTCCCACATGTTTACATCAGTGATCCTTCCCCATTGTTATGAAAGCATAAACAAGCACCCCAACACAAACACACACACACAGGGGATCAAACCCAGGGCCTTGCTCATGTCAGGCACTGAGCTATATCCCCAATCTGGAAATTTTCTTCTTGAATTTGTCTTTTTGTTTAAGAAACTTTTCGGGGGCAGAGTTTCACTATATGACCAAGGCTGGTCTCAAACTCGCCATCCTCCTGCCTCAGCCTCCCAAGTGTTGTGATTGCAGGCATGCACCACCACACCCAGTTTGTTTAATATACTTTTGGTTTTTGTTTTCTCTCTTACGCTCTTATACCTTTGTAATAGTTACAGCAACTACTACAAACCAACAGCCACAGAACTATTTTTTTATGGGTTTTTTTCCACAAACCTACCTCTAAAGAAATAGACCTGGTGACTCCTTTCTGGGCTGCTTACATGTCGTCAGTTTGTAGTCTTCCAGAGAGGCACATATTTTATTTTCAGTAGTTTCACAAAACTTCATTTGATTTGTTCTGTGATATGATCATGGAAATCCCCTTCAGGATTTCAGTGTGCTGTACCTATGGCCAGAGATTTGTAAATAGAATTTATTTAATACTGACATATAGTATTAGTAGTTCGCCATCTGCCCATTAAAAAACAGGTTGTGGCTTTGCTTGCTCTCTTGCTTGCAGTGCTGCCTTCTGCCTATCTGCCAGACCACCCATAAAAAATAAAAAACAAAAGAAAAACAAAAACAGGTTGTGGGGTTGGGGATTTAGCTCAGTGGTAGAGCACTACCTGGCAAGTGTAAAGTCCTGAGTTGCATTGCCAGCACAACCCACTCCCACCCACTGTGCAAAAAAAAAAAAAAAGAAAGAAAGAAATCTTCTTTCTTTCAGAAGCTAGGTGTTGTGGTACATGCCTGTAATCCCAGCACTGTGCGGGGCTGAGACAGGAGCATTACAAGTTTGAGTCCAGCTTGGTCTCAGATAAAAATAAAAAGGCTGGAGATGTAGCTCAGTGCAAAAGGCCCTCAATCCACAGTATGGGGAGGGGAAGAAAAGACAGGCAAGACTTCAATTAAACACATGAAAAGTAACTTTTGAAAGTTACTTTTGAACATTTTGTTTATTTGTTTAGTTTTTGAGACAGGATCCCACTGTGCAGCTCAGGCTGACCTCAAACTCACTATGTAGTGAACTCAGGGCCACAAGATCCTCCTGCCTTAGAGCTGGGATCACAGGCATTGATCCCAGCTGTGCCTGGCTGGAAATATAATTTAGAAGGCTAACAGATCACACTGAGATTTGGTAGATAAAGGACAGGACAGTTTTTCCAGTTACTTTTCAATGATACTAAACAAAAGTTGTTAATATATTTTAGGGTTAAGCAGGTGACTCTCTTGTCTCAGCCTCCCAAGTGCAGACCTTTATTGTCCTGTCAGTTCTAAACATGGGCTAGATTAAAAAGTAGTGAAGTTATTCTCGTGTTTTCTTCAGCTTTATCAGAGTGAGATTTAAGGGAAAACTACCGCCTGTCACTGTGTCAGTTAGGAGTTAATAATTTTTTTATAATAACCAGAAGTTCTATCCAGACTAAAGCTAAGAAGAGAATTTGCCTCATGTAACTAACTCAAACTACTGCTTTCTATTTGTCTCTGGGCTGACTTCCTTTACAGCCTTCGCTTTCTGGCGAGGTGACCAAAGTAGTTTGTCATTGTCTGAGACCATGAACCAGTTAAGAATATATATGTGGGTCATTTTAGATTGAATTCATCTTCTCTGTCTCAAGTATAAGGCCCCACCTGAAGCATTTGTACTAAGGGGGCAAATTCCCCAAAGAAAGCAACCATGCCAGGAAGGCACACAATAGAAATTCACCATATGTACTGAGGGATCAGAACGGAAGCAGTGATTTTTATTTTGGGGAACTTTGGCTAATTTAAATAGTTTTCTACCCCCATGTAATCATATCTGTCTATATTCAGAATAGTAATCTTTAACTGTTTCTGCTGAGAAATACATTATTGGGCTGGAGGTGTAGCTCAGTGGTAGAGTACATGGCCGCAGTAGTGTACGTGAGGCCCTGAGTTTGATCTCTAGTAGCACAAAAAACAAATTGATGATGAAATATATTATTAACATTCATAAAAACAAGGAAAAGTAAATGCTTTTGAGGAATTAACACTTTATTTCTTCCATAAATAAAGGTGTTTCTTTTTAAATTTCTTCCATAAATAAAGGGTTAGCGGGTTTTTTGTTAGGTTTTAAATAATTGACATTTACATGTTTTTGTTGTTTCTCTAATTTTTTACTATGTGTTTTTATTTTCCTTGCATAGGAAATTAACTCTAAATTGTAATGGAAGAAATTTTTGTTGTGTCTTCTACTTCTATCAATTATTATGTACTTTCTACATTCTGGGTATGTTTCTAGGGTTGAGAATACTTCTGCCTCTACCAGAATCATGGTTTTGAAATGCCGAGAACATTAATCTAACACTCATACATGTGTGACGTGGAGGATGGTAGCAGAACAGCGCATTGGAATTGGGATATGGGAAGAGAAACCTGTGCAGAGGTTGTCATTTAGAAAATGAGATCGACCTGGATTCCAGTAGTGACAGAAGAAAAAAGAGATTTAAACCAGCGCGTGGTGGTCCACGCCTGTAATCCCAGCACTCTGAAGGTTGAGGCAGGAGGATCACCACGAAGTTTGAGGACTGCCTGGGTTGCATAGTGAGTGCAAGGCCAGCCTGAACTGCATAGCAAGACCCTGTCTCAAAACAAAACAAACAAACAAAAGGAGATTTACTAAACTGAAAAACACAGAAAAAGAGTGACTGTGGAGAGCTTGGTAAAGGAGAAAGTTGGGAAGTGGTGGAGAAAAAGGAATCACAGATAAGCCATTGGTATGTGAGAGCTGCTCCCAGGGGAGCATGCTAAAAAGAATGGGCTTGGGGACAGACATTAAAATTCTCTTAAAATGGGGATGCAGCTCAGTCAGTGCAGTGCTTGCCTAGCATGCGTGAGGCCCTGGGTTCCGTTTCCTGCATTGCAAAAACCAACAAATAAATATTCAAAAAGAGAAAGAAAATAGGGGAAAAGAGGCAAATCTCCTATGGGAGAAGAATGACAAATAACTTAGATTGATCTCTGTTCCCTGGAAGGTGGGGCTACACTCTTGCTGCCCCTCAAGTACAGGCTCAGCTCTCAGTGCATTGCTTCCAAAGCGGGTCATGGCAGGGAAGTGGAGCACTGTCACAGTGGGGAGGCCTGACACACCTGCTGCGGTCCAGGTTAACATGACAAGGTGTGTCTGTGGCATGCACACCTGTAATGTGGTGCATCGAGGATGACACTTTACCTTTGTGGTCTTCTCCCCAGTATTTCTAACCCATGAGAAAAACAACATACAAACCCCCATTGAGGAACATTTTACATATGGTTGGTGTGTCTTCAAAACTGTTTATCTCATCCAAAACAAGAGGGCTAAAGAGAGATGAGCGATGATGGCCAAATCCTAATAGAATCCTGAAACAGAAAAGAACATTAGACACCTTTTTTTTGTGGGGGGGGTGCTGGGGACCAAACTCGGGGGCTTGCGCTTGCTAGGCAAGTGCTCTACCACTGAGCTAAACTCCCAACCCCAACTCTTTAAATTTTTATTTATTTATTTATTATTTATTTCTGTTTTAGTTAGGTTTTCAGAGAACCAATAGTCATAAGAGAGCAGATTTAATAGGGGACATTTACAGATTACAGTATTCACCCAGAAGCCAAATGCAGAAGGTGCCGAATGTCCATCTAGGCACTGGAGGCCCAAAAGATCCAACTGAAGGCTGGGAGCCCACAGCACTGTCCCATGTACGTCTGTGTCTGCACATGATGGCTGGAGCCAGAATACAATGCTCGCAGCAGAGATGATAACCAGAGCTCCTCCGAAGCAACAGCAGCCATCCTTGACGACAGCAAGGCCCTGAGCTCCTTCCTCAACGAGGACAGCCAAGCCCCCTCCAGAAGAACCAGCCGAAGCAGAGCTTCTCCTGGGAAACGGCCCTCCAGCTAGCCACAGCTCCCTCTCTGCCTTATATTGCATCAGCAACAACCCTTAGGTGGATCTCGTACACCCAGCATCACACCAACTCATTCTGGCTGGGCGTTCTGGCTCAAGTTGACCATATTAGGTCTACCACAATTTATTTATTTATTTATTTATCTTTTGTGCTGGGGATCAAACTCAGGGCTTTGTGCTTGTGAGGCAAGTACTCTAACAACTGAGCTAAATCCCCAGCCCCAACCTTTTTTTAAAATTACCAGTATTTTTTACCCAGTATGTTAGGGTTCTGTGGAGAGATCAAAGAAGTAGGATAGATATCGATATATAGGACTTGTTGTAAAGAAATGTTTCATGCTGTATGGAGGCTGACAAGGCAGGCAGCAAAGTGGAGACCCAGAAGAGCCGGGGATGTAGTTATAACCCAAAAGCTGGCAGCCTCGGGCCCAGGAAGAGCCAGTGTTTCAGCCTGAGTTGGAAGACAGAAAAACCCAGTGTCAGTGACTGCTTCAAAGCAGTCAGGCAGGAGGGAAGTACCTCGTAATGGGAGTAGGATGGGGGAATCTTTTTTTTTTTTTTTTCTCTGTATAGGCCTTCAACTCTTTGTCCGAAACCCAGTTACATCAGGATAGAGCTGTCTGCTTACTTTTGTACCTAAAAACGTTGATCTCATCCAAACTACCTTCTTAGACACACCCGGAACTATGATTAACTACATGACTGGGTACCTTGTGGCCCAGTCAATTTCTATGCAAAGTTAACCATTACACCTAACAGAATAACTTAGTGAAGTCTGACTCATGTGTATATTTGCTACTTCTTCAGCTGTGGTAAATTGTGTTACACAACAGTGTACATTGCTAATAGGGAAACTGGGAAGGGTATCTATGGTAGGAACTCTTGGTGCTGTCTGTGCAACTTTTGTTGTTATAGTTTGTTTTTTGGTTTATCAAGACAGAGTCTTGCTGTGTAATTCAGGCTGGTCTTGAACTCACAGTGTATCCCAGCTGGCCTCAAACTTGTGGCAATCCTACCTCAGTCTTCTGAAATGCTTGGATGCTCCACTATGCTGGGCTTAAGCCTAAAGTTATTCTAAAATGAAAAGTTCATTGTCAAAAATAATAAGATTCAAAGTAAAATATAAATTTTGTTTTAGGCATATTTATTTTGGGTGATGATAGCATTTAAGACAAGTGTTATCAAGAAACCAAAAAGATGGCTGGGTGTGGTGGTGCATTTCTGTAATCCCAACTACTCAGGAGGCTGAGGCAGGAATATTGTGAGTTTGAGGCCAGCCTGGGCAACATAGCAAGAATTCATCTCAAAAGAGAGGGAAGGAGAGAGGGAAGGGAAGGGAATGAGGAAAGGATAAACATGAGAGAGTTTAAGGTTGAAGGTGAAAATGAGGTCTTTGTCAGTAGAGATACTACTATTGTCTGCGGGAAGATGTGATCTCTGGGAATGAGTAGTGAGGAAAAAGTGGGCAGAGAATTAAATTCCGGGAATGTCTAGAATTAGGGGAAGGGAAAAGGAGATACTGACAAAATTATTGGGAAAGTTTATTGTCCAAAATTAAGAGTTAAAGAAGAGAGAGGTGTAATGAGGAGGGGTCTGATTTTAAAAGAGGAGAGGACAAGTCTAGGTGGGGAGTGATTTTTAGAAATCACATTAGAAAGCCTAAAGAAAGAGTAGCAAGGACTACCCTCAATGGTAAAAAGTTACATGTAGCAGGAAATGAGTCAGCTTCCTCCTTTAAAGTGAAAAGAAGATGCACAGTGACAGAACAGTTGATATTAAAATGTTGTGTTATTTTCAGGTAAAATTATAGGTTGAAGACAGAATTTAGTAATGATTATCTGTCCTCTTTTGTTTTGACTGCTTCAGCATGATACCTGTAGGGGCAAATTAACCAGTGCATAAGACTTCTTCCTAGGGGAAGAAATAAGCTACAGTAAATTTTGGAAAAGTAAAATATCAGAGGACTGGGGCTGTAGCTTAATAGGAGAGTGCTTGCCAAGCACGTGAGAGGTTCCACTCCAGGCGGGGGCAGATTCTTCGCATCCTCTAAAAACATCTTCACATTCTCAACTCCTCATGTTTATGGATGTGTATCCATGGAGACATGGATGAAAGCCGGACAGGTTAGTGAGACTACCGTGTTTGTTTGTTTGGTTTTTTTGAACAGTGTCTCACTATGTAGTTCAGGCTGGCCTTGAGCTTGCTATGTAGCCCAGGCTGGCCTGGAACTCACGGCAGTCCCTGCCTGCCTCTGCCTCCTGAGTGCTGAGATTACAGGCATGTGCCACCACGCCCAGCTCCTTCCATGTTACAAAGCAGATACTTGGTGAGTTAACAGATATTATAGGATCCTAAGATGCACTTAACCTTTTAGGTACAGGCTTCAGTAAAAGCCCCCAGAGATGGATTACAGCTGTATGCCGCTGTGCTTGGGGTTTACTTTTATTTTTATGGAGCTTTATTTACTGGATAATTCTCCACTACTGTATAATAAATGAACTGAAGTGAGCACTGAGACTTTCCACTATAGGAAAATTTTAACCATCGAGGTTTTTAGATACTAAAATAGGCAGGAAGCCATTTGAGGCTGGGTATGGCCAGAGTATAGGCTAATGGTGTGAGTAGATGGAGGTGAAGATAGTTTGCAGATCCTGGTAGGCCAGAACTCTTGTCAAGCCCCTAGCCAGCCCCAAAAGACTGCAAGGGATCAGGCCCAACCAGAAACTGAGCAAGGGGAGGAAGCCGAGGGAGCTGAAGGCAGAGAAGCCCAGGCCCAGGGTTCTGAAAGAGGATGCGTGGGTCTTCCATAAAAGCTATCCTATTTTGAAAAGCATGGGCCTTTGACCAGTTTTCTTCTACTGGAGGAGAAATAAGAGGAGTCTTCTTTTACAGAACACATACTAGTTATTTTTTCTTTGCCGGGAGTTGGGTGGTCCACATACTAGTTATTTGGGAAGAACATATGCTGAAGAAGCGCAAATTTTGGGCTGGGAATGTAGCTCTGAGGTGTTTTTTGGGTTTTTTTGGTGTTTTTTGTTTTTTGGTTTGTTTTTTTTTTGGTACCCGGGCTCAAACTCAGGGCCTTGTGCTTGCAAGGCAAGCACTCTAACTACTGAGCAGATCCCTTGCCCTGTAGCTCTGAGTTTGATCTTCTGCACTGAAAAAAAATAAAGTCCAGAAGTTTCTTTGTTTGTTTCCAACACCTTGCCGTATACCTTTCTATGCCTTAATGGATATCTCCTAGAAGGACTGAGTTTTGCTTTCTCATAGTTGGGGCAAAAGGTATATTTGTGTGCGTGTGCGTGTTGGAGAGGTTTAGGAGTTTGCAATTAACTCTTACAGTAATACTAAGTTGATGAATTGTCACTAGCTATAATCGTCTCTATATGAATTACTGACACTGTTTTTCACAGAAATCTTTTGAATCTTAGACTAATTGTTTCTAAAATCCCGTATGTTTCGGAGCCACTAATCAACCTTTATTCAAAAATAGGAGCACATTTCAGTAATTTAATAATTATCTTAAAATTAATCTCTTGTTGAATGAAACGATACTATATTCCAAAGCAAAATACATCATAGGCTTCTATACTCCAAACTGAATTCCTTATCCTAAATAAGTAAGGGAGAGCACAGGGAAGATCCTATTTCTTGCTCTAGGAGAATCTAGCAGGAGACTTTTCATGCCAGCCTGTGTAGGAGGTAAGATTTTTGCCACTTGCTGCCCTGTATTATAGAAACTTGATTAACACACATTAACAGTAAATTTGATGTTAATTATTTTATACAGAAATATAAGAAATGGTTGCAAGTACTTTACAGCACAAAATCATATTTTAAGTATACTGATGGAATTGATGATTTAAAGGAAACGTGTGCTAAGTGTTAAGTTCTCTTTTGTTTTTTGTGCTTTAGATCCTTTCACAGCATGAATAATTACCTGTGTTATGTTTTGTCACTCTGAATCAGACAAAAACAAAATTATACTGTGGGGATTTCAGTGACCTGATCCAGTTTTCAGTAAAGGAGAAGTTGCATTTGGTGAACATGTTTTTAAAGCACTACAGTAGTCATTTGGTCAGTACCTGGAATGATCCATGTGGTTGACACCTCCAAGTTCAGCTGTGACTGTCCCCCCACCCCCAGGTTCACTGTGGGGTCCTGGGAAGAAAATGGAGGGAAGTTGCGCCCTTCACATTACCATCTCATCGTGATGGTCTGCATGGGCAAGGAGCGAGAGTGGCCAGTGATGTCATTGGCTTTGCAAGCTGAGGAAGTGATTATTAATAAAATACATATTATCAGAAAGTAATTTTTTTTTTTTTGAGACAGAGTTTCAGTGTGTAGTTCAGACTGACCTTGAGCTCACTGTGTAGCCTAGGCTAGCCTCAAACTCAAGGTGATCCTCCTCCTTCAGCCTCCCAAGTGCTAGGATTAGAGGATTACACCACCATGCTCAGCTCAAAAAGTAATTTCAATCATGCATTTTACCAAAGTTCCTGACCAGAAAGTTGTTCTTTTCTTGATTTTAGTTTCATCATGATTTAAGGAAGCCCTGTCTACCAAGTTTAAGTGGCCAGTTCATATTCAGCAGGAATAAATTGAGAGAAGTATAGGTCTCACTCCATTTATTGAAGAAATCCTGTTTACATAATTTTGGAACAAAATATCACTTAAATAATACTGGGGTATTGTGTGAAATTTTTCTTCAAGACTGATCTTGTGCAAAACAGTAATTCTCTGCTTATTTCCTGTGGGTGACTGATTTGTATTGTACCTGGTTCTTTAATACATCTGTCATTTGTTTACTCAGGCCATGATTGAAAAGGTTGGATGCATATGCTTTTTTTTTTTTGGTGCTGGAGCTTGAACTCAGGGCCTTGTGCTTGTGAGGTGAGCACTCTAACCACTGAGCTAAATCCCCAGCCTCATGGATGCATATGCTTTAGTTGAAGTTTTCTAATAAACCCATAATAAATCTAGATTGATAAACTGTATCTTTGTATATGAGTATTATTATCAGATGATTCTTTCTTTTAAAATAGGGCCTTATTTTGTACTGCAGGCAGGTGTTGAACTCACTAACTCACTGTGTAGCCCAGACCAGTCTTGAACTCAAGATCCTCCTGCCTCAGCCTCCCACATCCTCATATGGTATTTTGTTTTGTTTTGTTTTGTTTTGTTTTTGATGCCAGGGATCGAACTCAGAGCCCTGTGCTTGCAAGGCAAGTCCTCTAACCACTCAGCTAAATCCCCACCCCAAAAAAGTATTTAAAAAAAAAAATCTTCCTTACTTCTCTCCTTCTCCCCAGTAGATCTTCTGGTGCATTTGAAATGGGGTACATAACATCATTGCAGACTTTAGCAATGACACCTAAAGCCAAATCCCACCCTTATGCAGCTCACAGCCATACTGTGCCAGACTGATGCTTTTTAAAATTTTTGGTGGTGCTAGGGTTGAGTTCAGGGCCACATGGTAGTTAGGCAAGCACTCTTATCTACCACTGAGCTGTATTCCAGGCATCTCCTTGCCTCATTTTTTAATTTTAAAGAGTCTCTCTGAGTTGCCTACACTGGTCTCCAATGTGTGATTCTCCTGCCTCAGCCTCCCAGATTGCTTAGATCAGAAAGATATGCCACCATGCCCAGCTACCTTTTTGGTTCTTAAACCTGACCATGAGGCATTGGACTGGGGATGTACCTCATTTACCAAACACAAGGCCCCAGTTCCATCCCCAGTAACAAAAAAAAAGAGGAACAAAACAAAACAAAACCTGAGCATGTATCAAATCATTTGAGAGCTCCAGTAAACATAGGTTGCCAGGCGTTACCTCCAGGTTTTTTTTGTTTTGTTTTTTTGTTTTGTTTTGTTTTGTTTTGTTTTTGTTACTGGGGATCGAACACAGGGCCTTGTGCTTGCAAGGCAAGCACTCTAACCACTGAGCTAAATCACCAGGGCCATACCTCCAGTTTTTTTGTTTTGTTTTGTTTTTTGAGAAAGGGTCTTGCAATATAGTTCAGGCTGGCCTTGAATTCACTATGTAGCCCAGGCTGGGCTTGAACTCACAGCAATCCTTCTGTCTCAGCCTCTCAATTGCTGAGACTATGGGCACATGCCACCATGCCTGGGCTAGTTTTTTAATCAGTAGGTCTCGAGCAGGGGTCCAAGAATTTGTGTTTCTGTTGAGTGATGGTCCATACTCGTGCATTTTGAAAACCACTGCAGCTTGTAGGAATATCTTTGCATATCTGGGTTGGCCGCATCAAGTAAATGTTAAATAATATCTTGCAGTTCACCTTGCTCTAGGTAATTTGTGCTTATTGTTGTTCAGGGTATTGCAGGGAAGTAAAATGAAATTTTCACTTACAGTTTTCAAGTTCAGCCTGGCCTTATTTTAAAAACTTCTTGCTTTATACAAAGGTTCATAAAGCCCATTGTGTCAGCTCAAGGCCAATGAAAAGCTATTTTTATTACCAGTAATTAACCTAATTGAGAGGAAAGGAGCAGGCCTGTGGGAAAGGCTAGTACTGAAAGAAGTGAGGAAGCTCAAAAATCACTTTCTGAAATTTTGTATTACCAGCCTCAGTTTGAAACTCTTGTTTTTAGAATTCTGAATCTTGGGCTGGGGATATACCTCAGTGGTTAGAACGCTTGCCTTGCAAGCACAAGGCCCTGAGTTGGATCCCCGGCACCAAAAAAAAAAAAGAATTCTGAATCTTGTTACTCAAAGCTAGGGCTAAGTTTGTAGTAATTAAATAATTTCTCTGTTATTTTATCCCTGAATCTGTCCAGGGTCATTCTGACTTCAGGCTTTAGATGAGCTTGTTGGAGAGCCTGGAGGTGGCCAGAGAGCAGTGTAGACAGGCTCACTCGTAGATGTGCTGTCCTTCACCTTTTCACACACATCACGTCTGCTATCATTGTTTGACACATAGCATTCCAAAGTTGTTTCTGTATGTTATGTCTTTATAGCAGAACCTAAAAGAGGTTTCATTAAAGTTTAAAAAATTTTTTTTTTCAGAAAATCGTTGTCAGTCATATTTTATTTGAGTCTGTCTTACTTCAGACTGGGAGTTATTTACCTAGTGAGCCTTAAATGATAAAAATCTATTTTTTAAATCTTAAAATTCAAAAGTGTCTTTTAATTTAAAAAACTCTTGTGTTTTAAATTTGGAATTTATCACGTTTCATGGCCCCAAATAGCACATTGAGTTTCTGGCCTCTTCCATCCTGCCAGTGCCAACAAACGCCGCACCATATGGCAGGACTGCTGCTGTTCTGCTCGGAAACCCGCACACTGCAGAGATACTGCCTGGCGGGAAGTGGAGCATACACTCATCTGTTTAAGCCAGCATATTGACTGGGTGTATTAGGATTCTGGTACGTCGTGGTGTCCTGCAGTTGAGGCTTTCGGCTCTCTCCTGCCTTCTTCAGCATTTGACCACATTACAAAAGCACTCAATTTCTCGGAATCTCTTAGCCAACTTCAGAAAGGAGCTGCTGAATGACTACTGAAAGAACACATGTACCTTTCAGAATCCAGTCAGTAAATATTTAGTGTCCCTTAGTGCTAGCACCCTTCCACCACCATGCCCTTCCCTTTTTTTTCTTTTTTGTGGTACTGGGCATTGAACCCAGTGCCTCATGCACGTTAGGCAGGCACTGTACCCCTGAGTGACACCCAAGCACTGCTCTTTCTTGATGATAATGTCTTCCTCTCATACTTGCCCCCAACCCTAGCCATATATCCAGAAGGAAAAGACATTGTAAATATGGATCTTAGATGTTGGTGTGAGTGGCAAGAGGGACTGTAAGGGATGAGAGGGCACATGAGAGAAAAAAGGGAGCTGAGCTCCCAACCGGGCTCACTCCTGTGGGAAGGGTATTACTGCAGTCTAGTGATGGTGAACCTTTTAGAGACCGAGTCCCCAGACTGCATCCACAACCCACTTATTGCAGAGTGTCAACAATGCAATTAAACCTCAGCATTGAGGTTTTAGTTTAGAAAACCACCTGTTATCTGATGCTTGGCTGTTGGGGCAACTTTGCTCATGTGCCGACAGAGAGGACTCTGTGTGCCTGCTGTGGTTCACGTGCCATAGGTTCGCCACCACTGCTGTGGTTCATTCTCAAGGGCTCCGTCCCATGACCTAGGCACCTTTCCCGAGAAGGTGCTTGCCACCATTGTACGCTGAGGAATTAAAGTTCTGGCACATGTACTGGGGGCGGGGCACAGAAACCATAGCAGTTACCTTACCATGTGTTGTAACCAGTGACACATCAGCCACATTTTTTAGAAATTCTTGAAAGGATGTATTTGAGGGAAAGATTTTTTAAGGAGTTAGTTGTTCTCAGAAGGTAGTTAGGCTTGTAACTTTATTCAGAAGTTTCTCTTCCTCTAACTCTCCCATATAATCTATTGTATTTATTCACATGGAATTGTTTCTATTGGTATTTATTCACATGGGGTTGTTTTTCTTGATCATTTCTTAAAATTTCATTTGAAGGCTGATTAGTTTCTTCTGGGGGAATTGGATTGAAATGAACAATGATGATGAATTCCTTTACAGGTGTACAGAGGAACTGCAGAAACTCCTCCCCCCCAGTGATGGGGATCGAACCCAATGGTGGCAAAGTCTTTGGAATGAATCACATCCCAGCACCTCCCTTTTATTTGTTTGTTTGTTTATTTATTTATTTTGAGGCAGGGCCTCTCTGTTTAGTCCATGCTGGCTTTGAATTGCACTGTGTAGCCCAGGCTGGCCTTGAACTCATGGCAGTCCTCCTGCCTCAGCCTCCCGAGTGCTGGGATCACATGCATGTGCCATCATTCCCAGTCCAATATTTTTATTTATTTATTTTTTGAGGGCTGGGGATCAGCACTCAAAATCAGGGCCTTGCGCTTATTAGGCGAGCACTCTGCCACTGACCTAAAGCCCTAACCCCAATATTTTTAAATTTTTGAGACAGGGTCTTGGCTGAGTTGCCCAGGTTAGGCTCCAATCCAGGCTGGCCTCAAATTCAATGATCCTCTTGCCTCAGTTTCTGCAGTGCTGGGATTATAGGCGTGCACCACCACACCTTGCTAGAAACCTACTTCTTTATAACTTTATTCTTCCCTATCCAACTTCTTTTCTTTGAGGAAACAAAATAGTAGATTTAACTTTCTGAGACTAACATTAATTCTAAAAGTGCTCTTTGACATCCATATTTAATCATTTTTTCTTCTTTTCAGTTTGATTTCATCTCGTAGCTTTTGTCTTTTGTTTGGTGTTTTGTTTTTCTTATTTTTGTATTTTATGGTGTTGGGGGTTAGACCCTGGGGTCTGGTGCATGCTAGGCAAGCACTCCGCCACTGAGCCATATTTTCACTCCCAGCCTCTACTTTGATCTTTTTTTATCCCCCTGAGACAGAGCCTTGCTATGTATTTTAGGCTGGCCTAGAATTCGTTAGTAGCCCAGGCTGACTTTGAACTTGCAGTGGTCCTTCTGCTTCAGCCTCCGAAGTACTGGGATTACTGGCATCAGCCACCATGCCCAGCATCCACAGCTTTGGTATTGATTTGGGACTGTGTTAAGAGAATTGATGTTGCCAGGCATGGCAGTCCATACCTATAATCCCAGCACTCAGGAGGCTGAGGCAGGAGGATCGCTTCAAATTCAAGGCCAGCCTACATTTTATAGTGAGTTTAAGGCCAGTCAACTGCATAGTGAGACCCTGTCTAAAGGAGGGGGAGTTGGAGATTTAGTTTAGTGGTAGAGGTCTTGCCCTGAGTTCGATTTCCAGCAGCCCACCCCCAAAGAAAGGCCTGAAAAATATGCCCCAAAAAAAGACATTTGGGAGAAGCTATTTACGCTGGGGTTTGACCAAGTAACTGACAGCTTGCATTTGGAAACCTAGACGTCAGATAGAGTTCCTGTTAACCAAATAACGACACACATAGAATGCCAGTGTGTGCCTAGTATTCTGGAAGGCCAAACTAAGATTTTTGCCTTCCAAGAAATTTCTTAAATTTTAGGACTGTTATTTTAAGAAGAAAAATTCTACAGATGCTGTGGGGTGTGGTGTGATCAACCAAGAATTTACTTCATTTTATTCTAATAGTTGGGGGAAGAATTTCAAGATAGATACAGTTGTTATCCCAGTTGCCTGCTCTGTGATGTTAGGGTTGTACCAAATCAGAACTGGAACATAGGTTCAAAGTTCCTGTCATTTTGTCATAATATTTGTGGCAGATGGTTTTAGAAGAGGAACACAGCTAAAAGGCTTAATCTCAGTCAGGTTCTCATTCAGAAACAGATACTAAGTATTGATTTTTAAACTTTGGATTTTTGCCAAGCGTGGTGGCATACTCCTGTAATCCCAGCACTCAAGAGGCTGAGGCAGGAGAATCATCGTGAGTTTGAAGCAGGGAGACACCCTGTCTCAGAAAACAAATAGCAAAACAAACAAACAAAAAAAACTTTGGCGTTTTCTTTCTCAATTATTCTGCTGTTCTGGAAATGTGAGTTGAAGCCATCACAAGTAGATTAAACGAATACCCTGTATCACATGAATATAGCTTTTAAACCAGGCATGGTGGTGATTATTCTGTCAGTTGTTACAGGGTTTCAGAAGGATAAGACTCTGATTTTTTTTATATGCTTACAATGAACACTGTGCTAGTTGAGTTACATATTTTGCTCCATTTACATGATCTTCCTGCCTCAACCTCCTGCATGCTGGATTACAGGTATGTGCCACTGTGCCCAGTGAAACAAATATTATTTCCACTTATACATAAGGAAATTTAGGCTTATAGGAGTTAAATCATTTGTCCAAGGTCATGCAGCTAATGCCTGGAAGAGCGCAAATTTGATCCAGATCCCTTTCTCCAAAGTCTGTGCCGTAATGAGTGGTCAGAAAGACTTGGGAGGTAGGGGGTGGTTTATGCCTGTTAATCTCAGCACCTGGGAGACTGAGGCAGGAGGATCACTGTGAGTTTGAGGCCAGACTGGGCTACATAGTGAGACGCTCTCTCTCAAAAAAAAAAAAAAAAAGTGAAAGAGATGGTAAAACTATAAGTATTTTCAAATAAAATGATTTTTAAAATAAGTATGTAATTTGACTTCTCAGTATAAGGTTATGAGTCATTGTGAGTCATGATACTTAGGCCTTTTTTGTATGTGTGCCAGCTGTTAAAACCACAGTAGTGGTTGTAAGTAGCCAGATTGCTGTGTGTTTTCATGTTTTCAGAATAGAATCTAACTTCTGGAGTTGAGTTAATTAGTATTTGATAGAGCTGAATGAGTTTGATCTCCAGCACCAAAAAAACAGCTGAAAGTTTTGCCAGTACTTATACTTTGAGCAAATGTGCTGTGCGAGCTGTTCTGCTGATTCCTGCAGTGATGGACATCCAACTTTATTAGAGCTAAAGGGTACCGGGGAGGTCTTGATGTCAGCATAGCCTGGTACCGTTATGTGTGACTGTCCGAGAACCAGGTATCAAGAGACCCTGATTGTGTCTTCCGTTTTACCCCTTTGAAAACTCAGTATGTTCCTGTACAAGTGAGTAACTATGTATTATTAATCAGTTGTATAATATTCCTATCACCCACTGAAGAAGCACACAAGCAACAGAAGTAAATTAAATCCACCACACTGTATTTTTTAGTTTTTAAATTTTTTTAGATTTTTTGGGGAGTGGGTACTGGGGATCTAACTCAGGGCTTTGGGCTTGCTAGGCAAGCACTCTACCACTTGAGCTAAATCTCCAACCCCACGCTGTATTTTTTAGCATAACATGTTTGGACTATGGGAAACCATTATTGAACTGATGTTGGGATTCTTAGTAAAACCCTATAGTTATCTCACCATGTACTAGGTAGGAGGTGCCAAAGAAATAAGCCTAAGAATGGTCCCCATAGGGCCCCTTACTTTCTCACTCAGGTCTCTGCCTTCTGCACAGAATGTCTCTCCACTCCCCCCACACCCAGCACTGCACCCTGCATATCTCCTCCTCATCTGCCCAACCTGTGCACAGCAGCACACACCCAAACCATGAGCACCTTTAAAGACCCATCTCAAATGTGTCTCCTTCTGTGCAACACGTTCTCTGATTTCCTTTCTATTATCCTACTCATGGACTTGATTCTTTTTTCTTCTTTATAATGTCACACACCCCTCCTCTTCCCTACTATAAACTCCACATTCAAGTCACTGATGGTTAGATGGTTAGGTGGACTCATGTTTTTTTGTTTTGTTTTGTTTTGTTTTTGTTTTTTTGGTACAGGGGATCAAACTCAGGCCCTTGTGCTTGTGAGGCGAGCACTCTCACCACTGAGCTAAAACCCCAGCCTTGGATTCATGTTTGATCTCCTTTACCACACTGATTTTACTAGAGCCAGCATCTGTATTTCATATGAAGATAAAATGAAAAAACCTCCCAGTAAACCTGTAAAGTAAATCCTTTTGAAAAGTCAGAGAATGTTGAAGATTCATACAAAAGCACAACTCTTTAGTAAATTAGCCCTGTTGGAGGGCATAAAGTCAATGTTGACTGCTATCTTTTGTAAAAGTAACACTCATCTGCTACCCCTGGAGACAAATAAGAAAAATAAATTCTGATTGAGCAAAAGTATGGCACTGAGAGGAAAGTAGTTAAGAATCTGACCAAGGATTAAGATTCCCTTTAGACTTGCTCATGGAAAATTTTTCAAGACTAAAAGATTGGGTTTATCTTATTAGATAGCAATTATATTCATGTTGCTTTGGGCAGTGGGCTTTGGACTAGGTTAACAAATGAATTGTTCATGTGATTGGGAGTTTACAGAGTTCTTAATGAATAAACTCTCAGGAGAGTTTACTTACTACTGCAGCAGAAATGTTTCCAGTCCAGAGGAGGCATCAGTTTGTGGCTGTGTTCAAGTTTTCAAAAGGCCCTAAAAGTATGCATGATGTTGATGTTTTTTGTTTGTTTTCCCTAGGTTGAGTTTGAAGCTGTTGTCAGGTGTCTGAGAAAAGGAACTTCCTTTATGATCCTTGGCTATTTCAACTGAAGTTGATGTAACTGTAGAATATTCCATCTTTTTTCGTAATACTGGGGGTTGAACCAGGGGCCTTGGCACTGAGCTGCATCCCCAGTTCTTGAAAACGTTTTTGGAGCTAAATTGTCCAGGCCAGGCTTGTGATCCTCCTGACTCAGACTTCCAGAGTACTGGTATTACCAGCATGGTGCACCATGCCTGATTTGAGTATTCCATCTTTTAGATACCATTCATCTCCCAAGCATTTGTTTTAGAAACTGGGACAGCTTCCAGGTTAATTTTGTGAATCCTTTGATTTCACCATCCAGACTCATTAACTCAGCCTCTTCACCTTGGGGAGATCATAGTTCTAGAGTCATTCTAACTGTAAAACATTCTCCAAAGTGAATGGGATGGTTGGCTTAATTGAGAACATCACATACAAGCTTCTCAGTAGTTTATTCTGAAACCTGCTGTTGTGACTTTGGCCAGCAGAAAATGATTAAAATAAAGTAACAGCAACCATCATAGTATACAAATTGCTTGCCTTAAAAGACTTGAAATTCAATAAATACTTCTATTTTAAATTCCACATCCCAGATTTTATAGACTCATAAAAGTAGAAAGAACCTCAGCTAGTGTTCAGTGTTTCTTAATTATTTCTTGTTATAAATTTTTTGTTTGTTTGTTTGTTTTGTGCTGGAGATCGAACTCAGGGCCTTGTGCTTGCAAGACGGGCACTCTAACTGCTGAGCTAAATCCCCAGCTCTTACGTTATAAATTTTTAAAAATATATACAAAAGTTTGTATTTGATTTCAAGAGTCTTGAGCTCATAAAGCGTATTGATGAATCCTAGATAAGAGATCTCGGTCCTAGACCAAAGCCTGTGCTTGGGGTCTAGAGAAGCCAAGTGACATGTAAGGCCACAAAGCTCCTGTGGCTGAATACTTCTCTTAGTCAATTCTTTTTTCCATCATTCTATCTCTTTCCTTAAAACCAATTCTTGGGATCATTATGTATACAATGTACCAATGCATGTTCTTGGTAAAAAAATAAAAATTAAAAAAAAATTCTGAATTTATACGAACTCAGAGGAAAAGCTAGGAGTTTTAATCCTTAAAAATCAATGATTTTAGCTTTCTTTTACTCAACTCGGAGAGTAAAGTACAAAAATACCCAAAACATTTGAGTCAGTGATTTAGAAAAGCCAATTAAACTAAGCAAAGTTTTTCTAACTTACTGTGATTATTCAGGGCTAATGGAGATCCCTAGTATATCTCTTTATTTCATCATTTTCTTATCTGGACTGCCTACATCTAAATCCATCATGTAACTGTCAGACAGATCACTCTAGAGCACTACATGTATGTGTTCATCTTGTCTACTTCTTCCTTTTGTTGCTCTTCTCAGAGGCCTTCTGTAGATGTGTGAAGTCTCAGCTATAGTATTTACCCCACCTTTTGGGGGAGGCCTCAAGCAGAAAGCATCACATAAGCTTACGTTGTCACTTATTATCATTATTTACATCCCAGTTTTATTGTCTCCTAGTAGTGTACCTTTGATCAGCTTGCTCAGTATCTTCCCCTATAAAATTAGACACAATCCCATTTATTTTACTGTCTCACGTTATAAGAAATAAAGATACCATCCAGTTTAGTTAAGTGGCAGCTTTTATGTCCACCACACCCATCCCATTCTTTATTGGAGTCAGGCAAGTGTCTTCAAGTACTCAGTGCTTCACTGTAACATGTACCATGTATCATTTATTCAACATTAACTAAGTGCCTTCTCTGTTTTAGTCACTGATGTATTGGAACAGAGAAGCTTGCTAGGTTTCCTCTGTTCATAATAGTTCCTGTATTGGTACTAATATATGCTGTCTTAGCAGTCTTTTCTGTAAAATGTGATCATTAAATTAACAAAGTTTTATGAAACTTTTTAATAAAATTTGCCCCCAATTTTCCATTGTAAACACGCAGTTGTTTTCTTTCTTGGGGGTAACACTTCAGATGAGCCCCTTCTTTTTTTTTTTTTTTTTTTTTTTTTTTTTTTTTTGGTGCCGGGGATTGAACTCAGGGCCTTGTGCTTACTAGGCAAGCACTGGAAGCACTGAGCTAAATCCCCAGCCCCAGACCCTTCTTTTGAAAGCCCAGATTTCTAGGTCCAGAATGATAAAGAACAACTGATAACACGTCTTGGCTCACCTTTTAATTTGATGCTTCTGCAGGCTGGGAGCCAATACTTTGTCTTTGATTTGTAGGTAGGGGTCAAAGTAGGAGTCCTAAACTGATTAGAAAGAAGGATTTCAGCTCTTAATCCTCTATCTCGATTGTGTTCTTATTATCATTTGAAAAAATCATGTATCTCCAAGTAGGTATTTATTCTTAAAATGGTAATTATTTCAAAAGTTCACATACTTAAAATACATTAAAATGTAAATTAAAGACTGAGCTTTAATGAAAAAAAGCCGCAGCAACCCTGTTCTTTTGTTCCTGAGCCCTGGGGGATCATACGGCCTCATTCTTGGCAGAATCTCTGGAGTACTTTCTGGAGCTCAGACTTCAGTCTAGTTCTTCAGGCCCACCTCTCGTTCCCGTACTTGCTTTATTGTTTGATCTCACTATTTGTCTATGCAACTGGATTGTAAAGTACCAGAGGTTGGAGGCTAGAGGTCTGTTTCTTTCGTATCCTGCAACGATGCCTAGCACAATTTTGAGTATATAATTATTGGATATGTACTTGTTGATTCATTTCTTGGGATCATTTCAGAGTATTAGTTCACTGATTATTAGCAAAAGAAAAAATGTCCTTAACCTTACTCTACCTTAGTAATTCTGGGTTTTATACTCTGTACTTCTCTTCCAGGATTAGAGATATTCGAGCCTATTCACATTTACAGTTTTGGGGGAATAAGTACTCTATATCAGATGAAGTGATTTGATTTGGACATCAAGGGAATGGTGCATTCTGAGAACCAAACCCAAGTTAGCAACCATATCTGTTTTTGTTCCTTTGGCTTCTGTCCTTTAGTTCCTTATCAAACAGCATAGCACTTTCTTTTTTTTTTTTTTTTTTTTTTTTTTTTTGGTGCTGGGGATCCAACTCCAGGGCCTTGTGCTTGCTAGGCAAGCACTCTGCCACTGAGCTAAATCCCAAACCCCCATAGCACTTTCTTTTTATGATTTCTCTAATTAATTTGTGTTGGCATTGATGGTCTCACTGTTGCTGAAGTTGTGTAAAATACTACTTTGTATTTTAAATTTTGCAGGACTCTGTTCTGTTTCTCTGAACCACTACTATGTTCTTTGACTCTGAAGGCCCTTGTCAAGTTCTGCAATTATTTGTAATTATACTTAGAAATTCTTCATAGATATGTGGTTCCATAAATCTCAGAAGCCTAATATCACAACCTTGTTCTTGTGGCATTCCTATATTCTCATTTTTCTAGAGGAACTAAATGTAGGAAGAAAATGTAAGAATAGTTTACAGTCAGTTGCAAATCAAGACAGCAAAAGAGATGAAAAACGAACTCTAAACTTGGAGTTCATTTGCGTCTCTATGGCTCAATTATGTTATTCCTTCATAAAAAGTATAGTATGCTGTAGTTATTAATATAATTCACTAATTTTTTATCATAACTGTTACCAGTTACAACTTAAGATTTTGGGATTTTTAAAATTATTTTATTTGCCTGATAGGTACATTAGTTATTTCTCTTCATATACTAAACATTCAAAATTTGAATGACTCATATTGGCATTTATTGTTCTTCCCTTGGCGTGCAGGTTATTTGGGATTGCTTTGCTCTAGGCAGCGGGGTTGGCGTCAGATCTGCTCCATGTCTCTCATTGTCCTTGTACTACCAGCTACCTGCACGTGTTCTTCTCATGTGCAGTAATGGCAGGAATGCAGAAATACAAGCCAGACCTCCCAAGTACATGTGAACCTCTGCTTGTGGCCATGTCTGCTGGCTAAAGCCATCCAGTGGCCTAGCTCAACATCAGTGGTCCTGGGTATATTTAGTTCACATCAGGAGGCAGAGCTAACTGCAGAGGATCAGGGCAAAGGATCTGGTGTGCAAATCCTGT
This sequence comes from Hystrix cristata, assembly GCA_004026905.1. Classification (NCBI taxonomy): domain Eukaryota; kingdom Metazoa; phylum Chordata; class Mammalia; order Rodentia; family Hystricidae; genus Hystrix; species Hystrix cristata. Next base: position 54,332 of record PVJO010007166.1, on the reverse strand, counting down.
GAGAGTGAAAAGCTAGGGAAAGTAATCCAGCCTAGTCCTACAGAGGAACAAGCCATTAAAATAATCATTAATTTGTTAATATAGGTCCAGTAGGCTATAAGGATGCCAGAACTTGCTTTCCATGAATAGCTTGCATCTTGTCTACATTATTTTAAAAATTCTCCAATGCCTGGATTTCTTCTTTAGTAGAAATGTATACAAGCAGAGGATTGTGATGCTGCCTTCTATACCTATTTGAGAAAGAATTAGAATGGCTAGCTGATTGTAAAATTTAAGAGGTAGATTAAAAAGGGGGTAGAGCTGGTGTGGTGGCACACAACCTATAATCCCAGCACTTGGGAGGCTGAGGCAGGAGGATCACAGCCTGAGCTACATAGTGAGTTTAAACCCCAGTCTGAACTGCATAGCAAGACCCTGTCTTGAAAAAGACCCCAAAGGTGGGGGCAGGTAGAAAACTGCCTAAATAAGATTATTATTAACAAACTGCTAAGAAATATAAATTAAGCACTTCAAACTGAAGTAGAGGGGAAAGAGTTAAATTCATAGTGTAGAGGCTGACTTTTGAGAGTAAGAAAGACATTAAAGTATCTGTTCTCACTTAGATAAGTAGGGAGAAAGTTCAAAAGTAGTGTTATGATCTCATGATTGCCTATCAACTTAAAGTAAATTTTAATGTAATATTTTAAAGGAATTTTTGTTACTGCTTACTAAGTCCTGCAGCAGAATTTAAAAAATAAATTCCTTAGTAACTTATTTTCTACTTGAAATATGCTGAGTATGGCTGCTTGATTTGTTAATATTTTTGTTTCTTTATCTGTGTGGGGGAGTTTCTTGGGATCACACCCACAGGCACTCTGCCACTGAACTATGTCCATATCCTCATTCATTCATTCATTCATTTATTCATTTTATTTATTTTCTAGATCCAAGGCTAATGGCAAAGCCCCTTTTATTTTTTTATTCTTTTGGGTGCTGGGGATAGAATTCAGGGCCTTGGGCTTGCTATGCAAGCCCTCTACCATTGAGCTAAATCCCCAACCCCTAGCCTCTTTTATTTTGAGATGAGACTCTCTAAATTACCCAGTTAGAACTCAGACTTTGACCCTCCTGTCTCAGCTGCACAAAGTGCTGTGATTATGGACATGTGCTACCACGCCTGGGGTCCTTATCTTTGAATAAAAAATATTTCCTTGTTTTGAAAATGGCGCCTTTGCTGGCCAGGGTGGCAAACACCTGTATGTAATTCTAGCTATTCAGGAGGCTGAGGCTGGAGGTCGCAAGTTCAAGGCCAGTGTAGATAGTGAGAACCTGTCTCAAAATAAAAAGGGCTGGGGATGTAGTAAGTACTAGAGTGCTTGCCTACCATACACATTCCCTACAACTGGAGGGGGGCGGGCAGAAAGGCAGGCAGAGACTGCTTTTACAGCTAAAGTTAGTAATATTTCATAGAAAGTACACACAGTTTACTTTATTTGAACAGATTGGAATATCATTAGAAATGGAAAGGAAATAGTACTTTTTCATGATGTATATTTTTACAGTCCTATCTCCCTTTTGGCCCGAACAAGGACACCAAAGATTTGCAGTGTTGGGCAAATGGGGATCCTATGTACCTATCGCACAGCTTCCCCCAGTTTTAAATTACTGCCAGACCATCTCTGCATTCTTCTAATGAGCCTGTATCTTTAGATGTCTGGCTTTCTTTAAGGAAAGGGTACTGTACTTGTTTCATGCTTGACAACTTTAGCGTTCAGAATTAGAAAGTATCGGGCTGGGAATTTAGCTCAAGTGGTAGAGCACTTGCCTAGTAAGCACAAGGCCCTGAGTTTGATCCCCAGCACCAAAAAAAAAAAAAAAAAAGCCTCTCAAGTGGTAGAGCACTTGCCCAGAATTAGAAAGTATCACTGAGCATGTTGGCAACACCTGTAATCCAGCATTCTAGAGGCTGAGGCCTTGCCACATGTTCAAGGCCAACAAAACTTGGAAGTATCAGGTCAAAGGAAAATGTTCCTATGTTGCTATTGCCTTATCACTTTAGTACATGTTTCTCTATTCTTCCCATTTCCAGTTTGTACCATCTGCCAGGAAGGGATCATGTCTTGTATTCTCCCCACCATCTAAAAGATACAAAAGTGCCATTTTACTTCTTATAGTAACGAACATTTAAAATTGACTATTCAGATTTCTTGTTTTGAGTTTATTTTGGCGGTACCTTAAAATTTGAGTTTTTTGTATTTATTTATTATTATTATTATTATTTTTTAAACATCATGTCTTTTTTTCTTTCCTTGTAGCCTGAGAATGAAATTTCGTCAGACTGCAATCATGTAAGTATGGATTTTCTGTAACTCACCATGTGTGCTTTATATATATGATGACAGATTTTGGGGTACTTTTCCTGTTTTAGGAAGCTTTGTGTTTTCTTGGGTTCTCATAATCTTAAAAGGATGATAAATCTTGTTTAAGAACCATGGTACAATCTACAAATTCCCCTTCATTGCAGAAACCAGCAGGTTCTGCTGAATAATGTTTATGTACTTAGGTTTAAACTTTCCTTCTTTACAACACCTATATGAAAATAATTAGTTCTGTGCTTATTCAGTTGACAGCTTTTAAATACCATATTTAATGTTTTTTTCATTCAGTCATCTATAGGGGTTAGCACTCTAGAAGGAGACTAATGTGAAATCAAATCTATGCAAAAAGTATTGCTGCTTTGTTAGAAATCTATACCATAGTACCCGAAGTGAATTTTGTCCAGATGAGTTGATATCAGGAAAGGCTGAACAGCGAGTCTTCAGAAAGACATAGGTACACATCTGGCAGAGAGCACTCTGCCACAGTGATTGCATAGGAGACTCCAAAAACTGACAGATTGGCTGCTTAGATTTACTACTTATTCTAAGGAAAATCTAGATAGGTCAGCTATTTAAAGTACAAATTGAAATCATAAGGGACCTCGAAGAAATTTTGAACAGAGGGAAGTCTTTTCTAAGCAAGACACAACCCCAAAAGATATGGACTCACACTTCCTGATTCCAAAACTTAACTATAAAGCTATAGTAATCAAGAATGTACAGCACTGTATAAGGATAGATGGAATTGGGCTGGGATGTGGCTCAGTGGTGCAGTGCATGTCTGGCAATGCGAGGCTCTGGGTTCGATTCCTGGTACCAAATAAGAGCAAAGTAAGAAAAGGATAGACAGAATTAAGACTCCAAAAATAAGTGCATCTTCTACTTATTTTAATTAATAAGATAATTGCTTTTTTGTATATAGAATTGCTTTTTTTTGAGATAAGGTCTTTGTTTTGTTTTGTTTTGTTTTGAGACAGAGTCTTGCTGTGTAGTTTGGGCTGGTTTAGAACTCCCTATGTAGCCCAGGCTGGCTTTGAACTCTGGTGATCCTCCTGCCTCAGCCTCCTGAGTGCTGGGATTACAGGCGTGTGTGTGGTTAACTGATTTTTTTGACAGGGGTACCAAGGTAATTTGGTGGGGAAAAGAATAGTCTTTATAACAGTGGGACAACTGGACATCCACATGCAAAGAATGAATTCTACCTCACACCATGTGAAACAAAACTTAACACTAAAGAGTTAAACTATAAAATTTGTAGAATAAACTATAGGTGTAAATCTGTATGACCTTAGATTAGGCAATGCTTTCTTAGATATGACACCTAAAAAAAAAGCAAACAAAAAATTGATAAATTCACCAAAATTAAAAAATTTTTGTGCTTCAAAATTACTGTCAAGTTGGGTATGGTAGCATATGCTTGTAATTGCACAGCACTTAGGAGGCTGAGGCAGTCAGGTCATGAATTTGAGGCAGCTACATCAAGAGACCTTGTCTCAAAAAGAAAGAAAAAAATGACACTGTCATAAAACTTGGCAGACACCCCACAAAATATAGGGAAATAATTTGCACATATTTTCCAATAAGGGTGCAGTTAAACACTGAGAACATAGAAATCTCTTACAGCTCTAGAATAAAGAAGTTCAGGGTGAGGTGTGCTGCTCGGCAGTAGAGCGTGTGGTTCCGTGGGAGGCCCAGGGTTCGACCCAGCACCCCCTGCCCCAATTAAAGTGAGTAACGGGTGTGAATAGACGTTGCTCCAGAGGAGACGCACAGTGGCCGTTGAGCAAAGCAGGTGCCCGACATCACCGCCATTGAAGAAACACGAATCAGGGCCACAGCGAGATTCTCCTTCATATCCACCAGTGCGACTGCAACCAGCAGGATGGGCAGCGACAGATGTTGGCACGTTTGTTAACATCGTTGGTGGGAATGTGTCGGCCATTGTGGCAGACTGTGGCAGTTTGTCAGTTCAATCCCCACTACCACCAAAAAAAGCCTACATTTTTAGCAGCATTACTCATAATGGCCTAAAAGTGGAAACAACTCAAATGTGCATCACCTGATGAGTGATAAATAAAACATGATATCTTCATACAGTAGAATATTATTGGGCAGAAATAAGGATGAAGTACTAATATATGCTACAGTATGACTGAACCACAAGAACTGAACATGAAAGGTCGCTTATTATAGGATTTGGTCATATGCACCATCTAGAGTAGCCAAGTCCGTGAAGATAGAAAGATTAGTAGTTGCCAGGAGCTGGGAAAATTGGGAAATTGGAAATGACTGCTAACAAGGAGGTTCTTTGGGGAATGATGAAAATGTTTTGTAATTAGTGATTATGCTTGTACCACCTTGTAAATATTCTATTAACTACCAGATTTTACTTGGGAAGAGTAAATTTTATGGTATAAATTGTATCTCAACAGAGTATAGTTAGCACCCATGTAATCATGACACAGTTTCAGTTATTAATTCAGATGGATCTTGTGTTGTCTTCTTTACACCTATCTACTTCCCCTCCTTTGTAGTTTTCTTTTTTTGTGTGTATGCCGGGGATCAAACTCCGGGCCTTGTGCTTGCCAGGCAAGTACTCTTAACCAGTGAGCTAAATCCCCAGCCCCCCTTTGTAGTATTTTGAGTTAGAATTCAGACATCATGCTGTTTCATGTGTTAATATTTAAGTAAATATCTCTAAAAGATAACAGCTTTCAGAAAAACATAACCACAATACAATTGCATATCTTAAAATAGCATAATTCCTAATCAGATATTTGATTACTGTTCAGATTTCTAGTTTGAACACTCATTCTAGAAGAGAATGTATCCAATTTCCTGAGTAGTGATTTTGAAGCCAGGCATGGTAGCGCATGCCTGTAATCCCAGCACTTGGGATGCTGAGGCAGGAGGATCCCCGTGAGTTTGAGGCCAGCCTGGGCCACATAGTGAGTTCCAGACCACCCTGATTTATAGAATGAGACCCTGTCTCAAAAAAAAAAAAAAAAAAAAGCTGTGAAAAGAACTGCAGCAAATGTGAAATACTGACAGCTTTCAGTTTTCTACCTAAAATTGGCTGTGTGACATACTTGCTCACTGTAACACAGGTCCTACCAGATCAGTAAGGTGAGAAAAAAGAAACAAAACAGGTTAGAATTAGAAAGGAAAAAATTAGGGGTTGGGGATTTAGATCAAGTGGTAGAGCGCTTGCCTAACAAGCACGAGGTCCAGAGTTTGATCTCCAGCACTCAAAAAAAAAAAAAAAGGAAAAAATAAAATATCATTATTTATAGATGACATGAATGCATTAGTAGAAAATCCAAAATTTACAGATAGGTAATTAGCTAGTAATTAATAGATAATGTCTTTGGTAAAATTCCTAGATACATGATCAGTGTTTAAAGCTCAGGTGTATTTTTATATAAAAGGAATAAGCAGTATTTTAACTCAATTAATACTATTTGAAATAGCATGCTTACATTTTTAAAAATTTTTTTAGAAATATGTAAGACCATTCTGCAGATAACTATAAAATACTAAGAGAAATTTGAAGAACTGAGTAAATCAGTGAGCAACTGTGCTCATGACTTGGAAAACTTAATACTGTAAAAATGTCAGCTCTTACCAAATTATCAGTAGGTCCTTGCAATCCCATATTTCTTGTTACTGAGATGATATTCTGGTTCTCAAATGTGTGTGGAAACAGAGGGTCATGAGTAGGCAAAACAGTCTTGAGGAACAGAGTGGAGAGAATTTTCCCTCCTGACTGAAGAACTGCGCGGAAGCTGCACAGAGGAGGCTGCAGGGAAGAGGCTTGGGGGGTCCGTAGCAGACCAGCGGGGCGAAGCTGGAAACGGACCACACCATTGTGAGTACTTGAATAAGGAGCCTTAGCCCTTATTGCACACATCCCCAGAAAAGTCTCTGGATGTGTTATTAGTTTTCTTAGGTATGCTGCTTCAAATAGAATTATTGATTGAATTAAATTGTTTGCTTATTCCTATTAAATAAAAATACACCTGAGTTTTATACACTAGTCTTATAGCTAGGGAATTTACTATTCTTTTTGGTTTTTCTACTAGTACAATCAGGTCATCTATTGGATGCATTGTAGACCCAAATGTGAAAAAATAAAAACTATTCTATGTTACCTCCTAGAAGGTAACATAGAATATCTTCATGACTTTGGGATTGGCAAAGACTTCTTAAATGAGAAAGAAAAAGCACTAAGCATAAATCAAAAGATTAATAAATTGAATTACATAAAAATTTATCGGATCTATAGTAGAGCCCTTGCCTAACATGCATAAAACTTTGGGTTCAATCTCTAACACCATACTTAAAATTTTTTAGGGGGGTGGTGCTGGGGATTGAACTTGAGGCCTTGCACTTGCTAGGCAAGAGTTCTACTGCTAAACTGAATCTCTAAAAGCCCTCCTTTTTATCTTGAGACAGGGTCTCACTATGTAGTTCAGGTTGGCCTTGAACTCAGTATGTAGTCTAGGCTGGCCTCGAACTCAGTAATCTTCCTGACTCAGTCTCCCAAGTGCTGAGATAAAGGCATGTGCCAGCATGCCTGGCAATTTTTTTTTTATTATTAAAGGCAATATAAACCAGGCGTGGGGCCACACACCTGTAATTCCAACACTCGGGAGGCTGAGGTAGGAGAATCGCACATAATGGTGTAGGACTGGGGCTATAGCTCAGTGGTAGAGCCCTGGCCTAATATGTGCAAGCCCTGGGTTCCATACCAGAGAATCTGAAAGGAAAAAAAAAGCGTCATTTAAAGTTGTGTGTGGTCAATTCCTGTGGTTTTTTTTGTAAGGAATGAGATAGATAACCCTGAGAAGTAGACCCAGAGCAACTCCTTCATAAAACTGACCTGTGAAAACATTGTTGGACTGGGCTCGGTGGTGCTCACCTGTTATCCCAGCACTAGGGAGGCTGAGGGAGAGGAGTAGTCAAATTTGAGGCCAGCCTAAACTGCATGGTGAGATCCTGTCTAAAAAATAAAAAAGAACAAAAAGAAAGCACTGTTGGTAATGAAATCTCAGAATCTGCCACATCTGGAACTTCTGGGTTAGACTTTCTGGTTTAAGTATAAATTAGCTTCTGCAATCTATTTTTTCTCTGAAAATTTTTACCAAGGACTATAGTATTCAATTTTTTCTTGACACTAAATGATTTTAATTCATAATTAAAAAATAAAAGAAGACAACTTATTTGAAGATGGGAAAGGGGGAAAGTAGCAGACAGCTACTCTGAATGAGTAGGGAGAATCTGAAAGTGAATTGCTTGTTAATTCCTAATTTTTAAAAAATTGCCCTTTAATAAAAGAAAAAATATCTGAATGGTAGTGCCTGTATTTTGTCCACATTTTTTTCCCTATTATATATGGGTATGATAACATTTTATTTTACTTTTTGCTACCTGACATGTAAGTATGCTTTTTCTGATGATGTAATTGGTTTTTATCACCTAAAGTGACCACCAGTGATAAACGTCATAGTGTATTCTAACTGGAGATTTTTTCCTTTGTTTGTATTTCTCTTTGAACCTAGTTGTTGTGGAATTACAAACTGAACCTGACTACTGATCCTAAGTTTGAATCTGTGGCAAGAGAGGTTTGCAAATCAACCATATCAGAGGTAAGTGGTAAAGGAGTTTTGTGAACACTAACTTAGAAAGAAAATTAACATCTCCTGACCAGACCAGTCACTAAGGGAGGAATGACTCAGATAATTTACTTTTCTTGGAATTCACATCTGTGTTGGTTGAGAGATAGGAAAAGGGGTGTAATTAAGCTTCTTTTTGTTACCACCACCTACACAGACAGTGGGATGCTGTTGACTGGGGCAGTTCAAAATCAGGTCCCCACACATCCAGCGCACCTGCAGAGGTTGTCATGGCTGTTCTCACACTGTTCCCATCAGCCGTGCCTGAGGCAAATCCAAAGCTGTTTCCCCAGGAGGCTTGTAAACATTCTTCAGTGTTGTGGCGTGGCAGTTGAATTAGCTGAACTACAGAGGCATATCCTTCAAATAACACAGGTTAGTGCTGGAAGGTTAAGAATATTTACATTTGTGCAGTGACCCTTCATATTTATTTTGGGGCTTCAGAATGAAATAGCATATCCTTTAAAAATTGATCTTTGTAGGGCTGGGGATTTAGCTCAGTGGTTAGAGTGCTTGCCTCACAAGCACAAGGCCTAGAGTATGATCCCCAACACCAAAAAAAAAACCAAGTGATCTTTGGCTTCTAGCTTATATTCTACATTTTAAACTCCCTTAGTTGGCTCTATGACTAAACTCCAGCTCACAAATCAAGAGGAAAGGTGCTTAGTAACAGAAAGAAATATTAACAAAGAACCCATCCCAGGCTCAAACTGTAAATGTTTGTATATTCTAACTTTATTATGGAACTATTTGTTTTAAGGAGGGGAGTGGGTATGTAGCTCAGTGCTGCAGCACAAGGCCCTGAGTTCAGTCTCCAGCACCAAAAAAAAAGAATATATATACATGTTTGTTTTACCCCGTTTTATATCAGCATTGAATAGTACAGGTTTGATTGCTGCATGGAAATTTTAATTCAGCGTATATACATACTCAACAGCATAATTTCACTCTGCATTAGGCTGCCTTTCTCGTAATATAACTAGTGACCTTTTGCGGTGTTACAGTTTTGTAAAAAGATCCAAGTAACAAGGGTACTTCTTGTGCCCTATAAGGAGATTATACTGGAGTCAGGAAAATTAAGTGTTAGGAAGAACTTAGCTGCCAGAAAATCTTTTATTCTATATCACTCTTCTGTTTGTTTGTTTTAAGTTTGGGAATCCTGCTTTCATGGAGAAAAGGAACATCACAAGAATACCTGAAAACCAAACTTACTTTCTCTGTACAATTGTGCTAGTCAAGCATTTTTCTAATGCACCCAATGAATCAGCTCCCCAGCCCCTTCAATTCCCTCTCTGTGTCTGCCCCTCTCTCTCTCTCTCTCTGTCTCTCTCTGTCTACCCCCCACCCCTGCCAGAATAGGAAGGACTTGAACTTGTGATCCTCCTGCCTTAGCTTTTCAAGTGCTGGGACTAGAGCTGTGCACCACTGCTCTGTGCTATTTTTGCTGTTAATCTTAGTGAGACTGAAGGAAAAAATATTATCCAGGAGAATGGTTGAAATTTCTCATTCAAACACTGTACCCTGTTGTAATTGGTGGTGAACTTAAGTACAGATGGGTACTATGTCCCCCTACGTTTTAGGAAAGTCTCAAGTAATTGAAACTAAATATATGTTTGGTTTATTATTGGGGCTCCGATTTAAAATGTGCTCTTGGTTTTTCTGAAGATTTTTAAGTCCTAAAACCCAGAACTAGTCCTCCTGTATTTTATACAGAATTTTCTCCTGCAGTTAAATTGCAAATGCTGAGATTTTTCAGGCGGCCATTTCCTTTCTCTTTTTAGTTCTGAATTTAACATTGTTTTGTTTTTTAAAAAACAGAAAATTTGGACATAAACTCATGGTCCTGTTTAAAGGCATTATAAAAAATTGTTCAAAGTTAAGCTGAAAGAATATTCACCTTGACTGTCGAAGATCACTGCTGCCTCTGAAGCCATTACCTGACTTAAATTCCTAAATTTTCCTCCTGAAAAGTGAACAAAATCTCTTTCATTTTAAACTAGGTTTTTTACTTAGTCTGGATTTGCTACTTGTCTTGGTTACTTTTCTCATTTGCTAAGACAAAATACCTGACACCCAAAGTTAAACATGGAAGGGTTTATTTAGCTTGTTTGTAGAGGCTTCAATTCATAGTTGGCTGGCTCCAAGGCAGGGCATCGCAGAAGAGAAACAGTTCGTGACAAGCAGAAGACAGCAAAAGGAAGCAAGCAACCAGCCTCTTTCTTATCCTGTCCAGGCCACCTGCCTTTGGGGTGGGTAGTACTCAATCCCTTAATCCTCACATCGTACCATGAGTTAGTCCCAGCATTGTACTCTCTAGATCTAGCCATCTCCAGAAAGCCCCACCTCTGATGGCATGGGGCTTTGGAGGGACATTTAGACACAAACCATAACACTTGGAGTTAAACTCAGTTGTCTATAGAATAACTTGTGAAATGTTCTATTTGCAGTGATGGTGAACCTTTTAGAGCTTTCGATTACATAAACAACTTGCTTCAGCACACGTGCCACAGGTTCACCACCACTGATTTATTAGTTTCAAAAAACTGTTAAAGCTGAGCATGGTGCTACACACCTGTAATCCCAGCACTGAGTAGGCTGAGGCAGGAGGATTGCTGTGAATTTGAGGTAAGAAAGCTTGAATTACATAGTGAGACCCTGTCTAAAAACAGAAAAAGAAAAAAAAATTGTTTCATATGAGCACAGAATACTTGTAACACAGCCACTTTGTTTTGAACAGATTAAAGAATGTGCGGATGAACCAGTTGGAAAAGGTTATATGGTTTCCTGCTTGGTGGATCACCGAGGCAACATCACTGAGTATCAGTGTCACCAGTACATTACCAAGATGACAGCCATCATTTTCAGCGATTACCGTTTAATATGTGGCTTCATGGATGACTGCAAAAATGACATCAATATTCTGAAATGTGGCAGCATTCGGCTTGGTGAAAAGGTATCTTATTACATTGGCTTCACCAAAGGGATCTTGGGAGCTTGGTAGACAAGAACCATGGGCCAATTCACTGGGGCAAACTTTAGGACTGGCAGTGACCTTCAAGTTGAAATTAAAAACTTGCCCAGGTATCCAAAGGACCTGAAACTAATTGATCTGTGACCGTATTTCATGTTTGTAAAAAAATGTTTCAGCATTATATGGGGAAGTAGAAGGATTAGTATCAGCTAAAGGTAGTATTGCTGGGAATGGTGGCACGCACCTATAATCCCAGCTGCTTGGAAGGCTGAAGCAGAAGGATTGCAAATTGAAGCCCAGCATGGGCAACTTAATAAGACCCTTTCTCAAAAAAAAAAAAAAAAAATACCAAAAAGCCTGGGATGTAGCTCAGTGAAAGAACATTTTGGGTTTGATCTTCAGTATGGAAAAAAAAAAAAAAAAAAAAAAAGATATTATCTTCAAATCACTACCTATAATGCACCTCTGGCAAAGAAGAGACCTGAGTTCTCTAATGTTTCTCTCCATGTTTGCCATTAAAAAATTACTTTACAAACACACTGGTTCATCTCCATCTGTAAAATGAGCTATTTTAAGAGAGACACTTTTTGGGGGGGGGCAGGAAGTGCCAGGGATCAAATTCAGGGCCTTACACTTGTAGCGAAGCACTGTACCACTGATCTAAATTCCCAACCTCTATAACGTGAGATATTTTCAATATTGGAAAACTTTAACATATGTGAAGGTACTTCTGACTTATCAGAACAAAGGTGCTCTGTAATTGTGATAACACTGTACTATTGTCTTAATCTCAGAACTGATTATAGTAAATATGGAAGAAAAAAAACTCACTAGCTAGTTTCTTCTTCCTTAGTTATAGCTGTCTTATGTTTGAAATTATTAGCCTGGAAAACAGAATGTTCCAAAGGAGGGTTGGCCAGGTTTATCCTGAATTTGTTTTTCAGCAAAAATGAAAGACACTCTTGAAGAGTAATGAATGCCATTGGGAGAGGGGAGAGGCGGTCTGAGACCCCTGGCGTCAGCTATTAATTGCTGCTGCTCATTGATCTGTTGGTTAGGGCCTAGGATGGAAAATAAAACTCTACCTTTATCTCTATTTCTATTTCTCTCTCTTTAGTAGGGATTGAAGCCCAGGTCTTCACACTGAGCTACATCTCCCAGGCCCTTCATTTTTTTGAGACAGGATCTCACTTAAGTCCCTCAGGCTGGGCCTGAACTTGTGGCTCTCCTGCCTCAACTTCCTGGGATTGCAGGTGTGCACTGTCACAGCTAGCCTGTTTGTCTCTTTGACCTCTCTTTGTTTGTGGTGTACAGTGGCTCACATGAAGGTTTTAGTGCTGGGTATTGTCTAGTTGTCACCCAAGCCCCTGGTGTCCTGTCTTTTTTTTTTTTTTTTGAGACAAAGTCTTGCTAGGCAGTTCAAGCTGGCCTTGCACTCACTGTGTAGCCCTGTCTGACTCAAGGTGATCTTCCTGTCTCAGCCTGGGATTACAAGCATGCACCACCATGCCTGGCAGCCCTGTTTTTTCTATCAGCACAGGGCCCGGTCCCCCTCAAATATCTCTGAGTCATCTTGAAAGCTCTATAACCGTGGCATAAAGCTTTCAGGCAACTAAAGAAAGGTCAGTTTTAATAAGGATAGATTTTTTTCCTTCTCAGAAGACTCTAGAAATGACACAAAAATCCTTAAGTCACCCGGATGATTCAGGAAGCTCCTCTGACTTTATGTGGCACGATGGAGATAATATCCAATTCCAAACCTCACTTCTTTGAAAATCTCCACGTAGTGTTCTAGTCATACTTTTGAGGAGTCAGCAATGGCACTTTTTCACGTTTGTGATCCATAGTCACAAGGTAGAGTAGACCGTTACAGTTCCCTGTTCTTTGTAGTAGTTCTTGCCTTTGATATCAAGGTAATAGCTCATTAGCCTCTCCCAGCTCTCTGAATTGTCAATATAAAACATGCCTTCAACTGCATGGATGAGTTTCTAGGTCTACAGTGGGTTGAATTAGCAGCATGAAGTACCAGTACTGGAGCCAAGAGCCATGACAGGTTTGTTTATTCAGGGTTTTCGTTTTGATTTTGTTTGAGACAGTGTCTTACTGTGTAACCCGGGCTGACCTTAAATCCTACCTCAGCCTCTTGAGTGCTGGGATTACAGGCGTGCACAGAGCTTATTCGCCCTTGATAAAATAACAACAACAAAAAAAAATGTTTGCACGGACAATCAGTGCACCTTTTGGTCATTTCTGTCTTTTGATATGCCTGCTAGTTAGATGAGCTTTCTCCTTCAACCAGCTCACCACCTTCAGCTTCAAGGGGTTTTCTGTATTTAGGGGACGGTGAGGTGGGCTCACAGAGACAAAATGTTCCTTTCTGTGCAGTGCCTGCTGGGGCCACAGCCACTTTTAAAGTAGGGGATGCATGCGCTCATCTCCCCTTTGTCTCTTCTAAGTGTAGCTTGCTTCTCCAAAGTCAGTTATTCTGTATGACAATTATCTGGCTTTTGACCACAGAAGATACAGGCTCATCAATCTCCAGTTTGCTGCCACTGACACCTGAGAACTGTAACATGGCTTTGAACTGACCTCCTCCAGAGATGAGAGGAAAACCTCGTGGTTGATCTCTTTGTGTTCTTTGTCTGTATGAACACATAAATGTCATGATTTTAAAACTATAGTAATTTTTCCAACGTACTAAATTTTAGAACGAAGAACATATATTAGTAAAATCTGTGTAATTTTTCTAAATAAATATTATTAAAGTAAAAGGGTAGTAAGCTGGTGTGGTAGCACATGCCTGTAGTCCCAGCTCTTGGGATGCTGAGGCAGGAGGCTTGTGTGTTCGAGGCTAGCCTGCATTGGATGGTTAAATTTGGGAGCAGCCAGGGTTGGGGATTTAGCTCAAGTGGCAGAGCGCTTGCCTAGCCAAGTGTAAGGCCCTGAGTTCAATCCCCAGCACCCACCCCACCCCCCAAAAAAAAAAGAAAATTTGGGAGCAGCCTGAATTACATAGTAAGACCCTGTCTCAGAAAACAAAAGAAACAATGAAATTCCAGAAAACCCACATAAATAAATAAGAGGGCAGTTTCCCCAAATTTCCAAAGGTAGAAGTATAAATGATTTGTATCACCTGAAGAAAAAGTAGGGTGTGACCTCAGCAGTAACTAATTGTGGACCTGTGCCATAGTATCACTACTTTTACACTTTCAGTACTTTATTATATCCTGCTTTTAACCAATTACTTTGAGTAATTTAGACATTCTCTTTCTCCCACACTTGATTGTAGGAGACACCAGAAACATCAAAATAGAATGTTTTATAGCAGAGGTGAAAACTGGGTTTTTGCCTGCTATTTTAAGATTAGGTTCTCCTTCTTTGTGCTTTTTTTTTCTTTGTGCTTTTTTTTGTTTTAGTTTTATAAGGACAGGGAATCTGAGGAGTAAAAATTACTTCAGACTTCTAAACCCTGATCAAGACACTGGCAGTGCTTTTCAAGCAGACATTTAAAAAATTAATAAAAATTTCTTGCAGGCTGGGGATAGAGCTTAATGGTAGCGTGGTTGCCTAGCATATGCAAGACCGTGGGTTCAATCCCTAGCAACCCCGCACACACCCCCAATTAAGTCCATTTTCAGGCTCATTTGTTGTTCTTCTGTCAAGTCAATATATTAGTAACCAAACTTTCCTAGCCTAGGTAATTTTATTTTCCCAGCGATAATGTTCAGGTGTGTAGTTCACCTAACTTGCTTTCATTCATCTTTAATAATTAGCCAAGTAGTCTTCATTGTCAAATATTTATATATATTTCATTTACATAACTCAAACAGGTGAACCAAGTGGCTCAGAGACTCTGGGGAACTCTTGAAATACCCTTATTTGAAAAAAATTATTTATCTGAAATATACAGTGAATGAAAAGATTTAATGGAAGGGATGTTGTGACCGAATGTCGATCATGAGGTGTTACAATTGCTGTAATTAAAGTGAAATCCTTTAAACCTAGTAAGAAACAAATGGAACCATTAAGAAACATAATTTCCTAAATATTTGATCTTTCCAATGATGTGTTTAAAACAGTCTTAAGCCCTAAATATACAGGGGAACACTTAACGGACACATTAACACGGAAATCATTTCCTTACCTTTTATGAAATGCCAGGATTGAAGGTTGAACTTCAATCAAGAGTAGACTATCTGATCTTCTTTTGATGCTTTATAGCAGTGATTTTCCGTATGATTCTCTGTCTGAGCTTATGGTGAAAAAGTGCAGGTCTTTTCTTTTGATTCTTACAGACAAAAGTATGGTTCTATAGACTTTTTTTTTTTTTTTTTTTTTTGGTGCTGGTGGTCAAACTCAGGGCCTTGTGGTTGTGAGGCAAGCACTCTAACCACTGAGCTAAATTGCCAACCCCTCTATAGACTTTTTATACATTATTATATATGAAAGATTTCAATTTGGGGGGATTGGGGATTTAGCTCAGTGGTACAGCATTTGCCTAGTAAGCGCAAGGCCCTGAGTTCGATCCCCAGCACTCAGAGAAAAAAAAAATTGGAAGAAGAAATTGAATTGCTAGTAGCCATCTAAGTTTTTATGACCTACTAAAAGTTGGATTGGGACGTTGTTTTATAATATAACGTTTATAATAATCACTAGCAAACTATACCAATAACTGATTATTATGTTTCTGTCTGTAACGTGTTTCTTCTTTGGGAGATAGAAATGCGTAGGCCTTGTTAAGTGGTACTCATAAATTAGGAAGGAAAAAAGTAAGTCTTACTCCAGATTTCTGGGTGCCTACTTTTTCAGTGTCCTTATTTTGTTGTTGCTTATTTCTCAGAGTTTTATATCTCTTTCAGAATTGCTTCCCAAAGCATTCTTCAGTCACCCTGTTTCTAAGCATTGGATGTCCCCCTGCATCTAGTGAGGAAGGCCTCAGTCTGGCCAGAGCAGGAAGGCCCTAGAATCTGCTAAAGCATGGGCTGCTTTATCAGCTTTGGGCCAGTAAGCTTTTTGAAAACTCAATGACAACACTGAACCCTTCTTGGAAAAATATACAAAACCTCGTGTAAATGTTAGGAGTTTCATAGACCCCACCCACCCTGAGATTAAACCCAGGACCAGAAAAATAAAGGATAGACTCTTAGCTCCTTTACATTCTACAGCTTGGATGAGTTGCATAACTCCTGAGCCTCTGCTTATTCATCTGCACAGTAGATGTCACAACTCTGTACCTTCTTCATAGGTCAACTCTGAGAGAACGGAACATTTTCATGAAAACACCTGGAAATTAATGTGTTGCGGAACCAGTTGTATTACAGTAAGATAGAAAATAGAGCCAAGCATGGTGGCCCACATGTATAATCACAACACTGAGGAGGCTGAGGCAGGTGGATCCCTGAAAGTTTGAAGCCAGCTTGGACTACATAGTGAGACCCTGTCTCAAAAAACAAAAAAAAAAAAAGAAAAGAAAAAGAAAGTACATATGTTTACTGAAATGTTTCCTGAAGTAGATGCTTCAATATCTGGTTTTAGGAATCTTTTTATTGTATACTGATAGTTTCATAGACTTGTATTTTATTGCAATAATATCTTATGTACATATAAATAGGTAATAGCACTGTATTTTCAGTTGCTTAGGTTTGTGTATATTAATGGTTATACCTCTCACATTGCTGTAACATAGTTTATGAGTATAGAAATTAGGATACTTGAAAATAGGGGAAATTTTTTGTGGTACAGATGAATGAATGCTTGTGGTTGCTATAGGATGATAGAATATACAATAAAGGTAACTGGATGGTTTTAGAAAAACTTTTAGAAGCAATTGTATAGATAATGGTAATCTTGTTAGATCTTGTTCAGATCAACCCAAAACATCAGGGTATTAACTACAGTGGACTATATCGGGGAGTTTGAAGACAGCATGAAGGAGAAAAGGTGACAGGGAGTCTTCACAGTCTTTTCTTGATGGATTTTATGGTTTGTTGTGGGTTTTTTATTTTTTATTTTCATTTTGGTACTGAGTATCACATCTAGACCTTTGCACATGCTAAATACATGCTGTACCATTGAGCCACATCCTCCAGTTAGGTTTATTGGTTTTTTGTTTGTTTCTTTTTTTAACAAGACTGAAAGCACAATTGTTTAGTAAGTGCCTGGCTCTTAGAGGTAAATAGAGATTTGTGCAGTGTTACTTCAGTACTGATGTGCCCTGTGATTGGAGCCTTGAGCTGATGTCATTTAAGTCATTTAAGCTTTAAAAATTCAGGTTCTAGGATGGGGGATTTAGCTCAGTGTTAGAACACTTGGCTAGCAAGCACAAGGCCCTGAGTTCGAGCCCAGCACCCCTAAATAAATAAAGAAAGAAACAAATAAATAAAATTCAGATTCTTACTTTTGGTGCTAACCTATACTTAAAATTCCCAGGATCTTTATTTCATTTGTAGCATAAGGCATGTGTATTCTAACTAAAGATTATGGAGGCTATTTTCTTTAACTTCAACACATGTTTGAGTTTCACCTGATTTCTCAGTAGAACATCATTAAGTTAACAATATATTGGGTTTTGTTTTTTTTCCCTAACAAAATGATGTTTATTTGAAACCCATGTGGTGAAATATTCCATGAAACCCATATGGTGAAACCCACAGGTGAAACCCATGTAGTGTCTAATTTTTTTTTTTAGTGTCTAATATTTTATAACTATTAAATAGTTATAAAACTATTTGTTCGGGCTGGGGATTTAGTTCAGTGGTTAGAGTGCTTGCCCTGCAAGCACGAGGCTGTGAGTTCGATCCCCGGCACCAAAAACAAACAAACAAAAAAACCTATTTGCTCTTCTAGGATGCACATTCTCAAGGTGAGGTGGTATCATGCTTGGAGAAAGGCCTGGTGAAGGAGGCAGAAGAAAAAGAACCCAAGATTCAGGTCTCTGAACTGTGTAAGAAAGCTATTCTCCGGGTGGCTGAGCTGTCCTCAGACGACTTTCATCTAGACCGGCATTTATATTTCGCCTGCCGAGACGATCGTGAGCGGTTTTGTGAAAATGTGAGTCAGCTCAGAAGCTGTTCTTCTTTTCTTCCTTTTCTTTTTAAACATCTTTAATACCCTATTCCAAAATAAAATAAATCATCACAAACCCTTACTGTGGAAAAGCCACTGAAATGGAAAGTGGAATTGGTCCCAAGATGACAGAAAATAGTATCGGATGCTCAGCCTTGAAGATTTAACACACAGCTAACAGTTGGCTTCTCCAATCTCCACACATTTTTTTCTACTTTATCTCACTTCTCAATTTCAGTTCTTAGAAGTCTATTTTATCTTTAGGAATCTTATTTTACCAGGAAATCCTGTTCAGATTTATCCTATGTCTAAAACATGTATAGTACATCTTTTGGGCTAAGATGAAGAAAACAGCAGGTTCTAACTTTTAAAACCAAACCCTAGATACTACTTAATGACCCATTAGACAGCTTCTTCCCTCCCTCCCTCCCTCCCCCTCCTCACCTCTTCCCCCCTCTGCCCCCTCTCCTCCCCTTTCCTTCTCTTTCAGTGCTCAGGATGGAACCCAGGGCCTTATGCATGCTGGGCAAGTGGTCTATCAATGAATGTTACCAGAACTTTCTAACACTTTAAGCAGAATTAATCTCCATCCTCATAACAAAGAACTGAGAGTGATTTATGTACACTTCCTCTCTGTCTGCTGCTTGGAATTAACAACATTAAATGTCAGAGCCACTGATGATAGGAGTTTTAGTGACCCTAGCTTAAAGTTATAAGACAGGAGACTCTTCTACTTCTCTCGCTTCTCTTACAGTGTATTAAATGGAAAGTTCCATGTGGGATCGTGAACTGTGCACACTCTACTTAGCAAATAGTGATATGTATTTTTCATCTTACAGACGCAAGCTGGTGAAGGCAGAGTGTATAAATGCCTCTTTAACCATAAATTTGAAGAATCCATGAGTGAAAAGGTATTTCTTTGAGACAAATTAATACTTTATTAATTTCTTAAAGCATCCACAAATCTCTTTACAGTTGTCTCACAGTATCTACAGGGACTTGATTCCAGGATTCTCCATGATTACCAAGAGTACTCAGGTTCCTTGTATAAAATGGCACGGTATTTGCAGATAACCTGTGTACATTACATGTCACATATATTTTAAGTCGTCTCTTGATTACTTACAATACCTAATACAGTGTAAATTTTTTTTGGTTTTTTTGGCTACTGGGGGTATATGCTGTTTAAATAATTGCTAAACTGTACTCTTTAGGGAATATTGATAAGAAAAAATTCTGTTTTAGTACAAGCACAATTTTCTTTCCCCAAAATATTTTTAATCTACAGATGTAGAGGGCTGACTATACCAAAATATAAATCACTGAGAAAGTGTACCTTTTTTTTTTCCTTTTTCTTTTTTTTTTTTTGGGTGCTGGAGATCGAACTCGGGCCCTTGTGTTTGCAAGGCAAGCACTTTAACCACTGAGCTAAATTCCCTGCCCCGAGAAAGCATACCTTTTTCGGAGTTAAGATACTTGGGTTTAAGTAGAGAACCAAAGCATATTTATCCGATGAAAGTATAAAATGGAACATCTCAAGTGTCGATACCAGTTGTCACTTTGATTCTAGTGAAATCTATACTAGGGATACTGGTGAAGAGGAAAACACTACTTTGTGTCAGGTTAACCTGTTAGGATTCACAGAGTGTTATGTGTTTAGGACAGCTGCTCTTGTAGCATCAGTTAGCAGTCACTGTAGAATTTCCGGGTTCCTCATGCATGTCTTCCTCTTCCCACACTACTTTAGCAACTTGCACTGAATTTCAGCTGCACTTACAAATAGGCATGTTGGTAGCAACTTCACTTGTTGGGATGTGCTTGTCTCAGAGGTACATGTGTGAGCCACATGAGCCGTCTAAAACTGTCTTGCTGTACTCTTTCCTCAGTGTCGAGAAGCACTGACAACCCGCCAGAAATTGATTGCCCAAGATTATAAAGTCAGTTATTCATTGGCCAAATCCTGTAAGAGTGACCTGAAGAAATATCGGTGCAATGTGGAAAACCTTCCTCGGTCCCGGGAAGCCAGGCTCTCCTACCTGCTCATGTGCCTGGAGTCAGCTGTGCACAGAGGCGAGACTTCAGTTCCTCTTATTCATTTCATTCCTTTTTGGATTCACACTCTAAAGCTTCTCATATCTTTAAGTGTCAGTTTCCTACTGTATTTATTCTTCTGAGCATTTTCATTTTTAAAATGCATATTACATAGCATTTTTTTTTTAAGAGTTAGGGTTACATGGTTTAGCCTATAAGCTTTGAGTCAGAGAAACTTGGCTTCAATGGCTGTTTCATTAAACTAACTAACTGGGTGACTGTTTTTTTGTTTTGTTTTCTTTTCTTTTTCTTTTTTTTTTTTTTTTTTTTGTGTTGGGGAGCAAACTTAGGGCCTTGTGCGTGTGAGGCAAGCACTCTACTGAGCTAAATCCCCAGCCCTGGGTGACCGTTTTTTATATTTTTGCTTATTTGTTTGTTTTTAGTCTAAGTTTTCCTGGTTGGCATTTACAGTTTAAAGAAGCTGGGACATAAAGTGAATATTTGAAGTACAGTCAATATGCGCTTTAACTGCAAGTAGGCCAATAAGGATTGTTCTTTATAGCTTTCATTTTTCCGCCCAGTAGTTTTCTTCTTGTTGAGACTTCTGGGCTAGGAGTGTAGCTCAGCGTTTGAGTGTGTGCTTAGCACACGTGAGACCCTGGATTAAATCCTTAACACCAAAACAAACAAACAAGCTCCCAGTAGCCAAACGTTAGTTTAGGAGTATAAAATCTATATAATGCAAAACTTTGGCAAGATAAACCCGAGTCTGGAGTTTAAGCCCACTTTATGCTGCAGAAGCTATTGCCAAGTTCTAAGCTTTTCATTCGAAATACTAGCATTCGAAACAGAAATGTGTACTTGTGCTCACCCTCCTAATGGTAAGA
This sequence comes from Hystrix cristata, assembly GCA_004026905.1. NCBI lineage: Eukaryota > Metazoa > Chordata > Mammalia > Rodentia > Hystricidae > Hystrix > Hystrix cristata. The sequence goes on along the minus strand of PVJO010007166.1, from coordinate 33,346 downwards.
CTTCCACCCTACCTTAGGGCGACAAGTGAGCAGTGAGTGCCAAGGGGAGATGCTAGATTACCGACGCATGCTGATGGAAGACTTCTCTTTGAGCCCCGAGATCATCCTGAGCTGTCGGGGGGAGATTGAACATCACTGTTCGGGGTTACATCGAAAAGGGCGGACCTTGCACTGCTTGATGAAAGTCGTTCGAGGGGAGAAGGGGAACCTTGGGATGAACTGCCAGCAGGCGGTAAGGAAAAATGTTTTACTGATACCCGACTGTCCCTTTCTTTTGGCGGGGGGGCACTGGGGATCGAACTCAGGGTCTCATGCTTGCTAGGCAAGCACTCTGCCACTTGAGCCAAATCCCCAACCCTGTCCCTCTCTCTCTCTCTCTTTTTTTTTTTATGTTATTTTATTTATTTTTCAAAACAGGGTCTCACTATGTAGCCCAGGCTGGCCTCAAACTTGTGGCAGTCCTTCTGGCTCAGCCTCCTGAGTTCTGGGACTACAGGCATGTGCCACCATGCCCGCTTTGACTGTCACATTTTATCAGCTAAGCAGCCTCTTTCTGCTACTGTTCCGTCTTTCTTTCTCTGGATCATTTCTGACATCACAGTGAAGATTAGGTACAAAGGACCAAGTAGAACTTTGTGTTTCTTTGAGCATATATTAGTAAAATGTGGGATTTGCTGCAGAACAAAAGTTTGTGCTCATAATCAATAAAAAGAGCTATATAATTAGGTAGAGAAAAATGCATTGTTTGTTGGAGTCTTAAGAAAGGATTACTTACCAAATTGGACTTACAAACTTTAGAATTAAGGTAAACCAGTTCTGATAAATCAGGAAAAGTCCTTCAACAAAAGAAAATTGTCTGTTTTAATTGGTTTGATTGAGTTGAGGTTGAAGAGAGTTAACCTGGATTGAAATTTTCCAGTTCTTTTATTATTGATATGTAGCATGACATGAAGTATCAAAGAAGCACATCATTTTCTTTTTTTTTTTGTTTTTTGAGACAAAAAACTATATACTCACTGGTTGAACTCACTATGTAGGCCAGGCTGGCCTTGAACTTGGCAGTGATCCTCCTGCCTCAGCCACCTTAGTGCTGGGATCCCAAGTGTGTGCTGCCACGCCCAACTAAAAAAGCACATTACTTTCAAAAGTACACCATCTTGCACAAGGCCCTGAGTTCAATCCCCAGTACCTAAATAAATAAATAAATAAATGAAATAAGTACACCATCTTGGGGCTGGGGATTTAGCTCAGTGGTAGAGCACTTGCCTAGGAAGAGCAAGGCCCTGAGTTTGATCCCCAGCACGCCCCCCACAAAAAAAAGTACACCATTTTTCTTATTAGACCAGGGCAGCTGTGAATGGAAGGGTCTTCCTTTTGCCACCCCCTCAACTTTATAGTTTGCTCTATAAAAAATAGCATACTGTGCTTGAGAAGAGTTGTTTTGAGTTTTTTTATTTTATTTTTGTTTTTTGTGGGTGCTGGGGATCAAACTCAGGGCCTTGCATTTGCTGGGCAAGCACTCTACCACTTGAGCTAAATCCCCAACCCCAAAATACTTATTTTTGAACCAGCAAAGCTGGACATGGTGGCACATACTCATAATCCCAACACTTGGGAGGCTGAGGCAGGCAGATCACTGTGAGTTCTAGGCCAGCCTGAAGTACATAGCAAGACCCTGTCTCAAAAAACTGAGAAATTTTTGAAACAGCATTCATAAGCAGCTGAATAACTAGAGGGCAGTGATATAATATAAATCTAATAAAGTATTATGGATATAATGCATCTGTTTCATTACCATTATCCCTTTTTGTTACTTTTTCCTGGATAAGAGTCTTTAAACAGTTTAAAATACAAAATGCAACAGCCGTACCCCGTACAATGAGCGTCTCTTTAGGAAGCATAGAAGATAGTTTTCTTTTCTTTTCTTTTCTTTTTTTTTTTTTTGTGGTGCCAGGGATCGAACTCAGGCCCTTGTGCTTGCAAGGCAAGCACTCTAATCACTGAGCTAAATCCCCAGCCCCAATTTTCTTTATATCCTAAAGTATAAGGTTGAGGCTTTCCTCAAGTAAAACTTTAGAAAACCACAGTTGACCTTTTTTTGGTTTTGGCAGTTTTTATCTGTGGGTTTTTTTTGTTTGTTTGTTTTGTTTTTGTTTGGTGCTGAGGATTGAATTCAGGGCCTTGAGCTTGCTAGGCAAGTACTCTAACCACTGAGCTAAATCCCCAGCCCTTGTTTTTGGCATTTTTACTAAAAATTGAGTGTTGGATTTTGTTCTGCAGTCATGTAAAATCAGAATTTTACAGTCTGAAACAAAATTTTATAGTCTGAAACATAAATTTCCATAGACTTGCGATACAGGATAAAATTTCTTCTTAGCTTCTATTACTTCCCCTGACTAGAGTAGACAGTAGTGTATATAATTTTCTGTACACACACAGACACACACCCACACACATTCACTCCACTATGGGAAAAATAGAGAAATGTAGCCTCTTCTAAAATTCCAACCCACGGGGCTGGGGACTTAGCTCAGTGGTTAGAGCACTTGCCTAGCAAGCACAAGTCCCTGAGTTCAATCCCCAACACCAAAAAAAAAAACCAGAACAAAACAAAAAATAAATAAATAAAATAAAATACCAACCCAGAGGAAAGGGAGGCTTCCAGGTACATCCAGTGGTTTGAGTTTGTCACAGTGTCATTCGTCACAAAGCAGTCCTGGCATGACAGGGAACATGCCAGGAAAGCTCTGTGCCGGCAAAAGTGTCTGGGCCCCAGACCAGGAGTGAGTCAGTCCCCAGTATCTGCTGCCTTTGCCTTTCTTCCTTGATTCAGCACAGAAATATTGTGGAGGAAGGTCAAGAATAAATCTGTCATATGATGATTTTAATTCTTCTGGGAAGATATATGCACAACCATGTTCATAGCAGCACAATTTGTAATAGCTAAGTCTTGGAAACAACCTAAATGCCCAACAACTGATGAATGGCTAAAAAAGATGCGGTTTTTCTACACAATGGAGTACTACACTGCCATAAAAAAGGATAAACTAGAGTCATTTGTATGTAAATGGATGTTCCTTGAGAACATACTATTAAGTGAAATAAATCAGACACTTATTAGTACACATTGAATTATTTCTCTGATATGAGAAACCAGAAGTGTAAATAAGGACAAAGGGGTAGAATAGATATTATGTTGAAAAAAAAAAAGAGAGAGATAGTATTCAAAAGAGAGAACTAGATAGGGAATAGGGGATAAAGAAGAAGGTTAAAAGAAAAGTAAGATGAAAGGGGAAAAAATGGTAAAGTGTAGCTACATTTGTTGCAAATAGAGAGGGGTGGGTGAGTGGAAGGGAGGGGCGGGGAAGGGGGGAACCAAGATGTATTATGTACAGGTACAAAATAACCATGTTGATTATGATTATGACCTTAGTTGCTGTCTTCTGTATTACCCAGCCTCAATCAAATTAAATGTTTTGAAATAATTTATTTTGAGTAGGTTTCTTTCTTATTTTCAAAGTTTTATTCTTTGATAGAGCAGACTTTAATACTTTTCTGTGATTGACCATTAATTTTCTCTATACTCTGCTTGGATTGATTCAGTGATCTGCTTTCATTTAGTGATCTCTTAACAAATAGTAAACTGTAAAACGTAAGGCTAATTCTCTTAATGAGTACATACGCTTCCACATTCATCACAATCATGAACTAATAAGTTCTCTTCAGTTACGGCCAAATGAGTTCAGCCCAATCATTTCATAGACTAATCATTTCTCCAAAGCTTTCCCCAGGGCTTTATGTGTGTGTGAGAAACTAGAATAGAGGCACAGTGTTACAGCAGTTCATCATCTTTGTGTCATTTCCCACACTCATCATTGAGTCCCATATTGATGCCTTGAGACCTTCGCCTACTCGGCTCTATTTTCTCTTGTTAATCTAGACCAGCAGTCTGGAGCAGTCCCTATGAGTTCTCAGAGTTGTCCTGTCAGCCATGAATATTTAACTGACACAGTCCTTGCAGAGACTTCCAGATTCCTCTTTTGCCTCTTGTCCTCAGAAAAGATGTAACTATTTTGGTCTTTGTCAGCAAATGTCATAAATAGTATTGATTATCATTTTGCTCACAAAATAATCTTCCTATCAACCAACCACAGCGTGTAGTCTCTTCAAGTTGTCACAAAGAATTGTTATGGAAAACCTTCATCCCACAGTGTTGGAAATCTTTCCTATTTCTGTCTTGATTATTGCCTTCTTCGGGGATAGATAATGGAATGGGGTTGTTCCTTGGGTTCCTTGATGTGTAATCTGTGACAGCTGTGTGCAGGGGCAGGGTCTCTATATGAGCCCTGTGGGGAGAGCAGGTCAGAGAAGGCTCCCAGAGAGGAGAAGCCAGTGATACAAAAAGGACCCCAGTTCTTTAGCTTGGTAAAAAGGAACTCAAACCGGTAAGGATTGTAATTTTCAAATTTTCTTTCTCTTGTTTAAGATTCCTACTCCAAAACACCATCTGCCACCCATCTGTAGTAATAATGATCTTTTGTCTGTAAGATGCTTTGCCATTTATGCAGTTTTTTCTTATGTAGTAGTGTTTCTTGTAATCTGTAGTTTAGAAACTGAAATTTAGAGGTTAATCAACTTGTCTATGTTCTTAAAACTGATACCAGGCAGAGCCAGAACCATTAAGAGAACTTGGATTTTCTGACCTTTAATTTAAAGCTTTTTCCGCTGTGCCCCAAATCCCAAATCCCTTCTCCTCAAAAACAAGAGGCACTGAGGCACCTTTTCTCCTGCTTTTCTTTTTTCCCCTCTTTTTTTTTTTTTTTTTTTGAGGGGACTGGTGCTGGGGATGGAACTCAGAGCCTTGTACTTGCTAGGCAAGTGCTCTACCACTGAGTGAAATCCCAAACCACCACCACCACCCTCTTTTTTCAGACAGGGTCTCACTGTGTAGTTCAGACTGGCCTTGAACTCATCACATAGCCTAGGCTGGCCTTAAACTTGGAGTGATCCTCCTGCCTCAGCCTCCTGGGTGCTGAAATTACAGGCATGTGCCACCAGGCCGAGCCCTATTGTTGTTCTTTGTTGTTGTTGTTTGTTTTGTTTTGTTTGTTCAGTCAGGGTCTCACCTTGTAATCCAGGCTGGCCTTGAATTTGTGACGATCCTTCTGCCTCAGCCTCCCAAGTGCTGGTTTTTTCTTGTATTTTGTTTTGTTTTTTTTACTTTTTTTGTGGCAAAGAATGGACCAAGCAAAAGTACATGATAAAGACTATATCGACAGCTGAGTGCCATGGTACACACCTGTAATCCTTGTACTTGGGAGGTTGAGGCAGGAAGATTGCAAATTTGAGCCACACCTGGGCAATTTAATGAGACCCTGTTTCAAAAAAATAAAAAGAGTTAGATGTAGCTCAGTGGTAGAGCATCTCTGGGTTTGATCCCAAGTACCACAAAAAATAAACGTGTGTTTGTGTGTGTGTCCTCAATTCTAGTTGCGTAATATTAGATAAACATTTTTCTTTATACTTATAATGAACAAGCTATGGTTTCCCTCTTGGTTGTATAAAAATAGATAAGAAAAAAATAGGAAATTATAAGTACTCCTATTTTCAAATTGTTTCTGCAAGTTCAGTGAGATCTTGTACATCTGCTTTTAATAAAGCAGAGTACACTTTTGTTTTTGCTTTGTTTGCAGTACTGGGAATTAAACACAGGTGCTGTATCACAGAGCTCTCTTCCTGGTGCTTTCCATTTTTTAAAATTTTGAGGGGGCTGGGGATTTAGCTCAGTGGTTAGAGTGCTTGCCTTGCAAACACAAGGACCTGAGTTCGATCCCCGGCATAAAAAAAAAATAAATAAAATAAAATTTTGAGACAGTCTCAATAAATTGTCCAGGCTGGCCTTGAACTTGTGATCTTCCTGTCAACTCGTCTTCCCAAATAGCTGGGATGATGCGCGTGTACCACCACCCAGGCTGATTACATTTGTTTTAATACCAGGGTCATCACAGAAAACTTTAATTCATTTTAGGACCAAATTAGGTCTCTTAACAAGAGATGTGTGCTTTCTTGTTTTCAGTGCTCAGGACCAAACCGAGCAACACCCCCAGCCCTCGAAAGTCCTTTCCTTTCTTTCCTACAGTGAATTGTGGCTTTGCCCTGAGTGTCAGGTTTAGTAATCTAATTAACAAATAGCCCGATAAGAGGAAAGAGACAGCCTACATAGTTACATTGTAAGGATCCGTTGTTTTACAGATGCAGGCATAGTTCAGCACTAGTTAAGATAATCAGTTTCCACAGTAGCCAGAAACATGAAATAAGCAATAAGATGGAGAAACCAGTCAGAATGAACTTGGCAAGAGTTCTTGAGCTTGGCCAGTGACCACTGTGTACCTTGTTAGATGACGTGATGTGCCAGACTGAGAACCTGGTGACACTTCTCTTCTGGTGCCTGACTTTCTTCTTCCTAATTTTTTAAAATCCAGCTTCAAACACTGATTCAGGAGACGGACCCAGGTGCAGATTACCGCATTGACCGTGCTTTGAATGAAGCTTGTGAATCTGTAATACAGACGGCCTGCAAACACATACGATCAGGAGACCCAATGTAGGTTATCTTCCTTGTAATATTCATCCATGTTGTGTTTTACTTGGCAGCACAGGAAACATTCCCTCAAATGACTTTTGGTTGGCTTATTTATAATACCATGAGTGGAATTTTTTTGAACAGGAAGACATACCAACTTTAACTAAAACTTATATTGGAATTCAGACTTGGGATCTACCTCCTCCATGATGTAGAGAGACACCTAGACCCAGCACTGTGATAGTTTGTTGACAGTGATTGAGCCCATAAGGATGTATTTATAAAGGTCACTGAATAACTTCCTCTAATGTAGATGGAAACAGGACAGAGCAGCACTCAGGGTAAAGTGACATGTACACTGGCACTCTACCTTTCATCTTATTTGTCTGTTAATTCATTGTATATAGTGGCTACTCAATCATTAGAAAATTGTTCATTGTAGTTGAAACAGAAAACAAACTGGTAGCTGAGTGGTGTAGTTGTGGACAAAATGAATACTGGATTTGCACCCAAGATCTAGGAAAGCAAAAAATGCCGTGACAGGCATTTGATTCTCTTGCATTAATTTTATTCCATACGATGTTGAAACAGTTCTCAAAAGCAGGTTGCAAGTAAGAACAGGTTTTCCATTCTACAAAAATCTTCATAGATTGCAGCTGGCAGCACCCAGCCATAAAGCAAATGTTGTCCACGTTGATCAGCATTCTGCTGTGTGAGAGCTCCTGCTGTTAGTGCTTTGATAGGGAATTAAAGACGGTGTTCTTCCTTAAAGTGCATGGAGGAGATGAACACACTTGAGTCTAAGCATATTCACCGACATAAGAATAACTGCATCGACCAGAAAGCGGGAGAAAGGCAGGAAAGGGGGAACTGCTGATACATTTTAAGTAAATGCAATGTGTGGAACTTTGCTGGGTCTGGATCTGAACAAACATGTAAAAAGACACAAGATAATTGGGAAATGCAAAAAACTAACAAGCTATTACATGATATTAAGGATTTTTTAACTCCTTGATTGTGTGGCAGCAGTATTATGTTCTCATATTTCAGAGAAACATGTTGACGTGTTTACTAAAGAAATGGTGTGGGATCCGAGATTTGTTTCAAAATACTGGCAAGGCTCTTAGATGTAAAGCAAACTTGGCCCAGGCTAACAAAGATATGGTCAAAGAAGGTAGCCAGTACATCATTCTCCACTTTTGTGGGTGCTGGAAGTTTTTTGTGATAAATTGTTAAAAAAAAAAAAAAAAAAAAAAAAGGAGCTGTACACAGATCTTTTGCATACCAAGTGGCAAGTGGCTCCAGAGTTGATAGAAGACATAATCACTGTCAAGTTCCATTAATTTAAGTGAGTCTCAGAAAAATAAATCTGAGTGCCCAGGGAAAATAGCTAGTTTCTGTCAACCGCAGGAAATATATTGAAGTGAGAGTTCTGAACCTGTCGACAAAACTCTTCTCTCTCTCAGTTTAATTCCACCTCTCTCATGGCTAGGATCCTCTCGTGCCTGATGGAACATCTATACACAGAGAAGATGGTGGAAGATTGTGAGCATCGTCTCCTGGAGTTGCAGTATTTCATCTCCCGGGACTGGAAGTGAGTGTTTTGAAGCTGGCATAATGCACTGCCCAGCCTGTTCTCCTGTGTAGTCAGGATCACCTATGGGGTGGGTGTTTGTCCTTTTGGTGATGAGCAGTGAACCCAGGGCTTCACAGATGCTAAGCATCTTTTCTGCTGCTGAGCCACACCCCCCACCCCAACCTGTGTATTTTGTAATAATGAGTAGAGAATTATTTTTAAGTTCTGGGATAGCTAACACACTTCTGAAAGCCCATCTTATTGCTTCCAGAGCAGTGAGACCAGAATCTCAAAGCAGAGTCAGCCTGCTGCAGGTATACACCTGGCATCTCTGTTACCTAGTACTTTGGAAGTCAGGATCAAATGTTTTTGTTACCACAAACATCTATCTAGAAAGAACTCTGGCACCTATGGGGGCAACAGAAACATTTTCAGATACGACTCTAAGACAATAATAGTGCATTTTTATCTTTATCGATTTGCACTGGTAACAGGAATTTGCTTTTATTTCTTTAACTATTCAAGGTTATTGAATTTATTCTATCTTGAGAGGTTCTTGTCAATAAATGACAACTTCATTCTTGAATTCCCTCCTCATCCTGTTAGCAAGAAAAGGAAGAGCTGAGTTTGGTTGCGCATGCCTGTAATTCTACTTCTCAGAAGGCTAAGGCAGAAGGATTGAAAGTTTGTGGCCAGCCTGGGCAACCTAGCAAGGCCTGACTCAGAATTTTAAAAGGGCTAGAGATGTAGCTCACTGTTCCCTGAGTTCAGTCCTGTGTACTAAATGAGGCTACAGGGAGGAAGGGGATGGACTAGGCAGGTCTCTACTAGAGTCAAAATCACTAATTTATTGGCTGTGTCCTCCTCTTCCTGTGTGGTGTTTTTCCTTCTACCTCTAGAGCTGCCAGTACTGGGTCTGACTACTTAAACTGTCGCTGTACCATGGTCTAATTAACCTTTGCTGGTGATTAATCTCTTGTTGCCCACATTTTTCAGTAGAACAAGATTACTGAAGATTTGACATATTTTTAATATCTGTTCCTTCAAATTAGCCCTGGAAAGGACCACAGAAAGCTGGGCAGTGACTTCCCTGTGCTTACTCTGGCCATGTAAACTGAAATAACGAAGAGTTCCCTGAGTGTGCCACTTTCATCAAAACTGTGGTTTCTCCACTTGTTCCTTCATGAACAAAAAGTGTTTCATATGCTGGGCAAAGTGGCAGATGCCTGTATATTCCCAGTATTTAGAGAGCTGAGGCAGGAGAATCATAAGATTGAGTCCTGTCTGGGGAACTTAGCAGGACTCTCTCTCAAAAAATAAAAAAGGGCTGGGGATGTAGATCAGTGATAGAGCACCCTGGGTTTGATCCCCAGTACTTCATAGTTTTAAATAAATGAATTTATTAAGCCGGGCATGGTGGCGCACGCCTGTAATCCCAGCACTCTGAAGGCAGAGGCAAAAGGATCACTACAAGTTGGAGGCCAGCCTGGGCTACATAGTGAGTTCAAGGCCAGTTTAAATACATAGCGAGACCCTGTCTTTAAAAAGAAAAAAAAACAAAAGTAGTTAATAAAAAGTAGCAAAATTTAGTTTTCTTTTTCAGCCCAGGCATGTGAATACTGTCTTCATGTAGTACTAGCCAAGTCAGGTAATTTATGTGGCCAAGATACCATGAAGGTAGAACATAAGTCTTCTGTGTGAAAGTTAACAAACTTACACAGATTGGCCACTGTTCGCACATCTGCTGTCTCCACTATGCTGGGGGTGATTATTAGCAGGTCGCACGAGCATGCACCTGCTGAGTGCTTAGCCCCCGTGAGAAGGAAGAGCATAGGAGGCAGCGATCCTCTTTCCACCTCTTAGGCTGGACCCCGTGCTGTACCGCAAGTGCCAGGGAGATGCTTCTCGGCTGTGCCACACCCGCGGCTGGAATGAGACCAGCGAGCTCATGCCCCCAGGCGCCGTGTTCTCCTGTCTGTATAGACACGCCTACCGCACCGAAGAGCAGGGACGGAGGGTATGCTGCGAGAAGCTGCTTGCTTCTTATTTTCATTTCTTTTTCTATCATTTGTTACAGTGTTGTGGTTTCTGTCATCCCTCGAAACCTCTTTAGGATATTTGCTGGAGAGGGATTGTGCCTACAGTTGTTCCAGTGGGTTCTGCCTGATTGTGTTTTTAACAAAGGAGAGTGGAGAAACATTTCCAGGATTTTTCTTTAAATTGCTGAAATCTATGCCAGGCATGGGGGCACATACCTCTAATCCCAGCAGTCTGGAGGCTAAGGCAGGAGGTTTGCCGTGAGTTTAAAGCCAGCCTGAACTACATAGCAAGACCCTGTCTAAAAATACCAAACAAGAAGATGTTACTGAAATCTGAATCCCAATGGACTATTAAATTTTGCTGTTCTAACTTTATTTAGCTTTAGAGGTCCATTAGAAGTTTTTAGCTGGGATCCAAATGGTTCTTTAGCCTTCTGCCCTTGGCAGCTGGGCCCACATCCCTGTATTGTTGTGGTGGCTGTGACAATACGCTACTCAGAGCAGAAGCTTCCCTATGCCCATGTCTTGGCATTTGTCTACCCCAGTTGCCACCTTCGGGTGCGATGTTAGCAGTGTGAGCTACCTTGTGGTATCACCCTGTTGTGCTGCTTGCCCTCGCTTTCTAAGGCACCCTATTAAATGGCAGTCCCATCTCTGTTACAGAAAGTAGCCATGGTATTACTTCACATGTGTGTTTACAAAGAGCCTTTCTGGGCTCATTGCAAAGGGTTACTGGCTAGGATTTAGAAGGAAAAGACTCAAGTAGAAAAATATACTTTAGTTGCTGCAAGCCTAACCCAGTTTTTATACTATCCAAGAAACATAGGATGTTGCTATACTTTTCTTCATATAATGAGTCTGTCATTGGGGGCTCCTGTTTCTGGCATCTGGCTAATCAGAATAGTAGGACATTCCTTCTCTTATAAATGAAGAAAGGGATGGAATACTTTATTTTATTTTATTTTCATGTGTATGTGTGATATTAGGGATTGAACCCAGGGATTTTGCCCTGAGCTATATCCCTGGTCCATTTCTTACCTTTTTATTTTGGGGCATGGTCTTCCTAAGTTCCCTGGGCTGAGCTTGAACTATGGGCTACTCCTACCTCAGCCACCTAGAGGACTGGTATTATAGGCATGTGCCACCAGGCCTGGTTGCACTGGGGTGGGGAGGGTTTGAACAGGGTCTCACTATGTAGTTCAGGCTGGCGTTGAACTGACGGTGAACCTCCTGCCTCTGCCTCCCAAGTGCTGGGATTGCAGTGGGTGGCTAAGGCAAGAGAATCACAAGTTCAAGCCCAGCCTGGGCAACTTATTGAGACCCTGTCTCTAAAAAGGGGGCTAGGAATACAGCTTAGTGTGAAGGCCCAGGGTGTGGGCATGGGCTAAAAAAATTTAGGTATGCCAGGTGTGGTGAGTTCAAGGCCAGCCTGGGCTACATAATGAGTTCAGGACCAGACTGAACTACATAGCGAGACCCTGTCTCAAAAAAAAAGGTGAAATTGTCACAAAATAAAATTACCCATCTTTTTTTTTTTTTTTTTAATTACCCATCTTAAAGAGAAAAAAAAATCAGTGGCATTTAGTACCTTCACAGTGTTGTGCATCACTGCGCACCACTTCTGCCTAGTTTTGAAACCTTCCATGCCTCCAAAGGAAACCTCATGCCCATTAAGGAGTCACGTCCGTCCACTTCCCCCGCTGTGCTGACTGTTCAGGAAGAGAAATTGGGTGTGCTGCGACAGCTTTCCAGAAATGCCGGTTGTCACCTTTTCTCCCTCTGTTTATCCCATGTATTCCTCTAGAAGAGTCAGTCTGGTCCTGACCTGTGGTGACAGGCTTCTGCAGTTGCTCATTTGATATAGGTCAATTTGAACTCATCATCCCTGAACCAATGTTCTCACCTGAATTGTATCCATATGCACAGAGTTGCAAGTTAAATTTGCTAAACAGAAACTCTAACCTAATCTGAATGGATTCAGTTCACTTTTCTCAGGATATTCTCAGAAAAGTATGTAATTTTTTCTAGTAAGTTAGAAAATGCCAAATATAGAATTGTACTAATAGAGCCAGAGACTTTAGAAGCTTTCTGGAACATTTAGTTCTCATTCTGGAAGAGAGCTCAGTATAGAGTTTGGGAAATTAAACAGCTCTGTTTTTTGTTAGTCCCCTGACAACAGGTTTGCTCCCTCTAGTGTCTTCATGTATTTGCTTTGTGCCCTTTAAGCCTTTGCCTACTGTTCCCTTTGCAGCTGTCTCGGGAGTGCCGAGCTGAAGTCCAAAGGATCCTGCACCAGCGAGCCATGGATGTGAAGCTGGATCCTGCCCTCCAGGATAAGTGCCTCATAGATCTGGGGAAGTGGTGCAGTGAGAAAACAGAGACTGGGCAGGTGGGTGACAGGGCAGCTACTTTTTTTTTTTTTAATTATTATTATGGTTACTATATTTTATAATTGATTATTTTCCTTCTTTATGTTGCTTTTTAGAAAGGTTAGAGCCAAAGATACGGCCTACTTCTAAACAGTATATAAGAATTGATGGTAGGCAATTATGTACTAGGCTTCCTACTGGCGCCCTCCCACCTTCCCGAACATACTTTCCTTTTCTTTCCTGTTTTTGTTTTTGTTTTTTTTTCTTTCCTCTTTTTTACTCTCTTCTAATTCATTTTCTCTTGCCATTTTCTTTTCTTGCTTCTTATAAGCCCCCTTAAGTCCTTTCAAGACAAGCAAATTGTAAATTTATTCATATGTATGTAAATATATGCTGGTATGCATGAATAGGGTGCATGCCTTAGAGCAGCACTACATACCTATAATTCCAGCATTCAGGAGGCTGAGGCAGGATGATCACCATGAAATTAAAGCCAGCCTGGAATACATAGTGAGACCCTGTCAAAAAATGAAACACAATTTTAAAAGATACATAAAGTAAATGTAGTTGGCCAAATTGAGTCTCAGAGAAGTATGTTGAACTCCTTACCTAAGGTCAAGTCTAACCCTGAGTGCACATTTGTTCCATCTATCATAACCTGTCTGTGAAGTACAGTACAGAGGAGCAGCTCCCAGGAACTTTGGGCATGCTATGAATGGTTTCTTAGGACTGTGTGCTTGGTTTGGGGCAAAGGAAGAGATACAACCTCAAGTTCCGTGGGAGGTCGGCATGTCTTGCATCGTAAAGCAGCGTAGTTAGCAGTGATCAGTAGCTACTCGCTGTGTTTGTTCCATTTTGTTTTGAGACTAGATCTTGCTAAGTTACCTACACTAGCTTCAAACTTGTGATGTTCCTGCCTCAGCCTCCCACATGCTGGAAGTACAGGCTTGTGTGCCACCACACTCAGCCAAAGCAATGTTTTGGTCTGTGTTTACATTGTGGAATGATGAGATCAAGCTAACATATCGATCACCTCCCTATAACCTGTTCATTTTGTGTATGAAGGAGTGGAGTCTGGTTTTGTGAACACTGAAGCAGTGAAGTCAAGCTTCCAGGCTCCATTTGTACCATGGCAGTGTCCCTTTGGGAATGAAAATGTTAAAAGGTCACATGTTGGGGCTGGGGATTTACCTCAGTGGTTAGAGTGTTTGCCTTGCAAGCAGAAGGCCCTGAGTTTGATCCCTGGTGCCAAAAAAAAAAAAAAAAAAAATACACTGTGTTGGTTCATGTGTCTGACGCTCCTAAAAGGTCACATGTATAGGAAGGAACTGACCATTTTAAAGAAGCAACACAACTTGCTGGATGGAGGAATCCCTTTTTTCAGCAGTCTGCTTCATGAGCCTGCTACAGTTCTGTTGGGTTTATTGTTAGAAAATGCCCGTAGTTTACCTTTCTGCTGCCTCTTCCAGTGGAACAAAGGCTGTGTGCCTTCAGAATCCCGGGAACCAGCATCCTTCATACCCCTCTGTGCAGTAGACACCGAGAAGGCTGCACTGAGTCACAGCCCCTCACTGAGAAGCTACCTGCCTTGGGGTTGTAGGAATAGGATGTTTCCCTTAGCCATTCACTTACTTTACTCCTGAGTATGGTGCTTCCCCAGCTCCTGCCCCATTCTGGCTGCTGTATGATCCCTCCAGCCCTTTTCTTCCCTTCCTTTTCTGATTCTAAACAGAGACTCTTATAGAATGGTCAGTAAGCTGGGTAAATAGCTGTTGATGTTCTTTGGGAAAATGAACTCATGTTACACTTAAACCTACCTCCAGCTCACTTTCCAAAACCCAGACAAAATAGCTTTTAAATGTCAAAACCCTGATATGCTCACTTGTTTTTAGAATTTCCCTTATAGGATCCTTCTGCTGTGGAGTGGGTTAGAATCCCACATCTGACTTGCAAAAGCTTTCAGTCCTATGCTGTATTCTGGGCCCCAGGTCCCTACATATTTTGCCCATAAAGGATCTTAACATGCTTTAGCTGTGAATGTGTTGTTCAGTGATCATTATCAAAGTGCAGATTAAAATGGGGAGTAAAAATGATCAAAATAGATTAAAAATGGATGGGGTTGGGGATTTAGCTCGGTGGTAGAGCTCTTGCCCAGCAAGCGCAAGGCCCTGAGTTCAATCCCCAGCACCCTATCACCACCAAAAAAAGGAATGGTAGGATGTTGATGGCATGGGATAAAAGCCTGATGTGATATTTAGACTTTGAGGCCACCAGAGGTTTGACTCTTGTTGAACTTGTAGATTTGACCTTCCATGGGATTTGTACCCCTTTAGCCCTCTTTGTCACCCTGCTGTATATCAAGTACTTATCTTTTCAACAGTCTGAGTGTGAGGAACCAAATAAAGCTGTTGTGTTCTGTTCTTTAAGGCAGTTTTAAAAGGAAAAGGAGGGTGGGGTGAAGGCAGTAAACGCTGGGGCTCAGCTTCCTTGTTGGCTCCTGTGACTGACGAATGCTGATTGCTTTCCTCTCTGTGCACAGGAGCTCGAGTGCCTCCAGGACCATCTGGATGACTTGGCTGCAGAGTGCAGAGACATAGTGGGCAACCTCACCGAGCTGGAGTCGGAGGTGCGAGGAGCGGGGCCTCCAGCAGCTGGGCTTTTGATGCTCAGTTCTGCTGTTGCTACATTCTCAGGAGTGTGGACCCTCTTTAGTCAGAGGAAAATCAGATTCTCCCCACGCTTGTAGAGAAGTACACAATGGTGTCTCCTGACCCTTTCTCACCACGCTGCACAGCACTCGTACAGTCAGTCTTTGGATCCCTTCACAGTTACTGCAGCAGTTAGGCCTTTCTCCCCTCTAGAAAAGACAACTGTTGCACCTCACATCTCCAGATCACATCCAAGAGTAACCCAAGCAGTCCTTGTCTCTTAGCTCTTTTAATTCCATCCTTTGGTAATGTTCCTTTGTTGACTGAAATAGACTGCTGGTTACACGTGGAAAATTGGACACAGTGTTTATCCCTGTTTCATTCCGAAAGCCACTAAAATATAACACATAAGATTTCAAAAGTTCGTAAACCCCATCACCAGCTCCCCAAAACCCACATAAACATAGGCATATTATTCAGAAGTAGACTGTTACTATGGCAAGGAAACAGCTAAAAATGTTAAAAGTTATCATGGGACAGAAATCAGAAAACTGAGGATCTGCTATTTTTTCATTGTAAGTTGTTAGTACTACTCGAATTGTCAAAATTGGCAAGATACAAAATTACATTTCTTCACCAGTCATTTGTTTTCTAAGAAGTTTACTGCCTTCCCTGGTTTCCCATCCTCTCCCCACCTGTTCTCCCCGCCCCTGTGGCTCGGGGTGTGGCCTCCTGGATGACACTCCCTGAGCAGCAGTGCAGCACAGGGTGCTCTGTCTAAAGGCTTTGGGAGGGTGTTCCCCAGAAGCAGTGCCTTCTCTGGTTGCAGTCAGTGACCTGGTCCTGAACTTATAACAGAAGACAGATGTCAGCTGCCACTGTTTTCAGCTTGAATTGCTTAGTGCCTCCAAAACTCCCAAGCCCTTACATGCTTTAATATTACTGCTGAATACTTTTCTTAATTATGCCCCCTCTTTTATTGAGGCACAAGAGGAATTTGCCCTTAAGAATTTGCCTTTCAGAGTACAGTGGAGGAGCACTTCTATATGTTCTGGGGCTGGCTAACTTAAATATTAGAATAGCTTCTAAATGTACATATTAGACTATTTGCCCGTCCTTCTGTGATTGAGGAGAAACTGCTCCCTCTGAACCCCTGACTCTTCCTGGGGGGGGGCAGGGGGGCGGGGTGCTGGGAATCAAACTCAGGGCCTTGCGCTTGCTAGGCTAGCTAAATCTCTATCCCCCTGAACCCCCAGCTCTTGAAAGCAAAATGATTCAGCACTTGGGGTTTTAGCTCAGTGGTAGAGGGCTTGCTAGGGCCTGAGTTCGATCCCCAGCACTCAAAACAAATGATTCGTGTGTTTAATCTTCTGCAGGATATTCAAATAGAAGCTTTGCTGATGAGAGCCTGTGAGCCCATCATTCAGAACTTTTGCCATGTAAGTGATCTCTGAAGGAGCAGGATTAGAATTAATTGGGACTCTGCCCTAGAGGGTGTAGGATCATCTCTGTCTTCAGCCTCATACCTCCTGAGTGGTGATAGTCAGGTTTGACAAGTAAAAGTTGGAATTGTAAGATCAAGAAATGGAAAAAGCTTGGGAAAGCTTGCTTGATTAGCCTCTGTGGGTGAGCAGGGATGTGAGTAGCCCTACTTGAGATGCCCTTTGTAAAAAAAGATGCACCAGAGAAACCCCCAGTAGTGTGGCAGAGTTGCTTCCTAGGAGTAATCAGCAGTAATAGTAGATTCCCTTTCCAGTTGTCTCCTCTCAACCTCAGTGAGGAGTGAATGTATCCCTGGCTTAGTGAACTACCTGAAGTGTGGAAGTGAAACACAGCTAGGAACAATTAGGTTCTGACCCCAGGAGGCCATGTTAGATACGATCCCAAAGCCAGCTGCTGGCAGCACATGAGGACAGTGAGTAAAAGCCCTTGTAGTTCTGTGAATGTTTACCTTTCCTGATTTCTCAGGCTTATTGTGAATAATTTATAATGTGTCATTTTTGTGATTGCTTCCAGAATCTGTCATTTTTCTCTTTTCATGGACTGAGTTACAGGTGTCACTTACTAATTGTTACAAACGCAGCTTAAGCATGTGCTGTTTTCCTCAGGATGTGGCAGACAACCAGATAGACTCTGGGGACCTGATGGAGTGTCTGATACAGAACAAGCACCAGAAGGACATGAATGAGAAATGTGCCATTGGAGTCACCCACTTCCAGCTGGTCAGTGACACCTGGCTGTTGATTTCCTGTGTTAGACTTTTAAATTTTAAATCATACAACCCAGATCCAGCATTTGAATAAGAAAATTAGACCAACCAGGCATGGTGGTATGTGCCTATAATCCCAGCTACTTGGGAGGCTGAGGCAGGGGGTTCACAAGTTTGGGGCCAGCCTAGGCAATTTTAACAAGACCCTGTCTCAAAAACCACAAAGGAGTTGGGTGTGGTGGCGCAGGCCTGTAATCCCAGCACTTGGGAGGCTGAGGCAGGAGGATTGTTTCAGAGTTCAAAGCCAGCCTGAACTACATAGTGAGACCCTGTCTCAAAAAAAGAAAAAAAAAGTTAAAAACCCACGAAGGACTAAGAATGTAGCTCAATGGGAGAGTGCTTGCTTAGTATGCATGAGGCCCTGAGTTTGATCCCCAGCCCTGGAGAAAAAAAAAGTTAGACCAAAGTCTTTGTAGTTAAGCATGTAATGAAAGAAGTATTTTAGCCTGCATAGTGGCACACACATATAATCCCAGCACTCTGGGAGGCTGAAACAGGAGGACCAAAAGTTCAAGTCCAGCATGGGTAACTTTAGGAAGACCGTGTCTTAAAGGAAAAAATAAAATAGTTTGGGGATGTAGCTCAGTACATCCCAATGCTAGGGGAAGAAGGGATGTTTCAGTGTAGCGGGCATTTCCTTCAAGGAACTGAGGTAATGGACCTCTTCTCAGGGTGCACAGCTGGCCTGCATTGCACTAGGATGAATGAGCGTGCTGCCCAGTGGTCTCTGGATTCTAGTGCCAGAATATAAAAATCACTGCACAGTCTTGAGGAGCTTAAGGAAGAAGAGGCTGAGGCAGGGTGGAAGGTGAAAAGGAGAAAAGGTTCTTCAGGAGAGTGTCCTGGCACCAAATACTGAAGGAAGTGACAGGGCATCACAGGAGATCTGCAGGAGCAGCGTGTGGCAGGAGTGGCACAAGGCCTGTGGCACAGGGAGTCAGAGAGATGGAGGGTACTCACACAGGTCCTGTGAGCAGAGTTCTGAAAGCTCCATGACCAAAGTGTCATGCCCACTGCTGACTACAGCTTGCCACAGAGCTTCTGATTTCCTTTCTCATCAACTTTTAGGTGCAGATGAAGGATTTTCGGTTCTCTTACAAGTTCAAAATGGCCTGCAAGGAGGACGTGTTGAAACTTTGCCCCAACATAAAGAAGAAGTATGTAGCTTTTAACTGACCTCTTCTGCTTCCCCCTATTCCCTCTTAGCTCTGTGTGAAGGCCTCCACACGTCTCCGTTGATCCCGCGGCCGCTGCCTCCCAGGTCTCACAGCTTCTAGGAGGCACGGGTGCAGAAGTCTCCTGTGCCCCACCTGTAGGCTATGGGAACAGGTTCAGCTGCCCAATGGCAGGTACTTAGAGAAGAGAAGCGGTTGCCTTATGAGTGCGAGATGACTGGCTTCCTCCTGACCTCATCCCATTCTCTCATCTCTGCAGAGAAGTGGCCGTGAAGCAGAGCCTTGATGTGCTGGAGTTAGGTCTTGGTGAGGAGACTGAGGAGCTTGACAGCATGGCTGCCCAGATGGCTTCTGTGCCACTCTTTGAGAAGGCACATCTCTGAAACATATTTCCCTTCATAAACCAGGCTCTCATTTTGCCCAAGCTTCTGAACCTGTCACGAATGAGCTCCACAGTATGTCAAAGGCACAGTCCCAGAGCTAAGAAGAGCGTTCCTCTGTGGGCACGTGTTTCTGACAAATAAGTGTTGAGCTGACCTTGTACACATCTGGCTTCTACTCCATTAGGAATGTAATCAGCAGTCAGGCCGCCACCTGACTTCCCTGATACACAGTGGGGCCCTTTATCCTCAGTGATCCATTCCATGGCCTGCAGCAGAGGGCTGAAGTTATAGCTTGCACCAAATCATTTATGTATACTAGGTTTTTCCTATACCTGTATACTTGTTATAGTTTAATTTATAAAGTAGATGTAGTACAAGATGAACAAGAATAATAGTAAAGTAGCTGGGAAGTGGTAGCACACACCTATAATCCCAGCACTCTGGGATCTGAGGATTTAGCAAGACCCTGTCTCACAAATAAAATAAGAAGTGGCTTGGGATGTAGCTCAGTGCAGAGGTCCTGGGTTCAATCCCTAGTACTGTAATAATAACAAAGTAGACCAGTGAAAATAATATACTGTAATAAAAGTTACATGAGCGTGATCTCTTCTTCCTCCTCTTGCTCTAGCTCTGTCTCAGTATCTTACTGCAAGCACTGTATGTCTAAGCAATTTCTGCATATAGTTTTTCCTTAAGTCCTGAACTTGCACCTTTTCAATTAAAGGACACACTTTACAGCTTTTCTCTTGCACATCTAAATTGCCAGGGTCACTACTCTTGTGCTTTGGAGTGATTATGAGGTAAAAGAGTGGGGAGACTGCTCTACAGTTAAAGTACTGCTTTTAACACTTTGAGAAAAAGTGAGATTTACAGGAAAGCTGCTGAAAACATTGCAGAGATGATGAATTCTGAGTCCTGGCGTAGCCCCCACCCAGGCCAGCTCTCAAGCCCTGCGTACGTGGCTCTGGCCAGTCTCACACCTCCTCTCTTGGCAGGGTGGACGTGGTGATCTGCCTGAGCACCACTGTGCGCAATGACACCCTGCAGGAAGCCAAGGAGCACAGAGTATCCTTGAAGTGCCGCAAGCAGCTCCGCGTGGAGGAGCTGGAGATGGTAATGGCGCCTAGAGCCCAGAGGGCTGGGGAGGGCCTGGGCCAGCAGGGAGATTTTAGCAGCTTTTGTGATAGAGGAGACAGAGTCATGTGCTGAAATTTTACCATGTGACAATTAGCTTCCTTTTTTCACTTTTTTTTGTTTTGTTTGTTTGTTTATTTGTTTGTTTGAGGCAGGGTCTCGCTCTGTAATTCAGACTAGCCTTAAACTCACTGTGTACCTCAGGCTGGCCTCAAACTCACAGCAGTCCTCCTGGCTCAGCCTCCTGAGTGCTGGAATTACAGGCATGCACCACCACACCTGGCCTCACTGTTTTGATTTTGAGTAAGACATTTTTTATACACTGGTCATGTTGGTACAAGCCTGTAATCCCAGCACTTGGGAGGCTGAGCCAGGAAGATAGCAGTAAGTGTGCACAGTGTCAGGCCAGTCTGGACATAGTGAAATCCTTTCTTCTAAAACAAATTTTTTTTTTTTTGCCACACACAATTGGAAGTCTAGCAGTAAGAGGAACTCTGAGTATGTGATGCAGTCATTAGATGAACATGTCCTCAAAGACTGAGGGTCTTTTCCTCTCCGCTCCGGTGTCATCTGTGTCTGCTTCACTTCAAGGCAGGTTTCCCTCGTGGTTGCATCATGGCCGCCTACGAGAGCTGAACTGTCTATCTACTCTATTTGTCTTTAGCAAGAAAAGGGAAAGAAGAGTGGACTCTCCCTCACCGTGAAGTAAAGCTCTCTCCCCTCAGTTTGGTTGCGGCAGCCTGGCATCTGTGACCATTTCCTCACCAGCAGCAGTCCCCGTAGGCACCGCATGAACCAGTGAGCTGAGGCTCACCTGGCTGAGATGGGTCTGGGACACCTCCACAGTGTGCACGAGAGAGGACACTGCTTGCTTCCCTTTGGAGGTCAAGCCCAAACCATGTTAAAAATAGCTAAAAATATTTCTACTGTGTTTTTTGCTGTGGATCATACTGTTTCATTTTAGTCTAAGCAAAAACTAGTAATGGAGACCAAACATCATCAATATCCCAGAAGTTACCAGCTGTTCACATAGTGCAGTGATTGAATGATGACTCCATTTTGGTAAAACAGTAAAGGTTGAACCCCACACTGACATAAAGCCTTTAGCTCTTGGAAGTGGTCTTTGTGTAGTGCTACTTGGTCTCCCAGCGGTCCTCTGCAAGGCAGCCATGGCGTTTCAGGCAGGCACACACTACATTTTGCAGAAAAGCCTTCCGGCCAGGTAGCAAACTAGTCAGCAGGACTGGTAGTAAATCCCAGTTCTCCTAACACATGACCATACTGCTGCCACTTGTAGATGTGGTCACTAGACAAGATCTGGTCTGCAAGTAAGTCTGTGGGACATTTGACATCACCAGCCTGAAATCAGCTCCCCTGTCCGTGTTCCCTCCCTCCTGCAGACAGAGGACATCCGTCTGGAGCCAGACCTCTATGAAGCCTGCAAGAGTGACATCAGGACCCACTGTTCTGCTGTGCAGTACGGCAATGCTCAGGTGACTTTTTACTTTAGTGTCTTAATTGCAGAGGTCACGTGGAGGTGTCATTCCTGGTGGGAGGGCCCATCACATCCTGCTCAGCCTCATGCCATACCAGGCTTCTCTTTGCAAGTTCCTCCCCACACTCTTTATCTCCTCTTCATCTTCTTCCCTCTCTCCAGTGACTTTGTTCTGCCCCACCCTGTCTGCCTTATAAACTCCCAGTGACCCTTCAGGCGCCTTCTCTCTAGAGCTTTCAAAGTCTCTGTACCTCCAGAATTATGCACTGTGTTACCATTGCACCCAAGTTGGTTTTTTATTTATTCTGTTTTGTTACTGTTACTTGAACTCAAATATCTGTCAGCTACTTCCCAGCCCTTTTTATGTTAGGATAGAGTCTTGAACCTGGGGGTCCTCCTCCCTCAGCCCCTGGAATAGCTGAGATTACAGTCCACTATACCCAGCTTGCACACAGAAGTTTTAAATTAAAGCCTATATGAGGATCATGTAGGAAATTTTTTTGGTTTTTTCCATAGTACTGGGGATTGAACCCAGGACCTACATTGAGGTACATCCCCAGTCCCTTTTAGTGGGGTTAGGCAGTTGCTGGGGTTTGAACTCCAGGCCTTTTCACCATGTAGTTTAGGTTGACCGCGAATTCACAGTGATCTTCCTTCCTCAGCCTCCTGAGTGCTGGGATTATAGACATGTGCTGCCATGCATGGCTTCAAACAAGTGATTTTTTTGAAAAATGTTCTGTTACTCATCTACCTCTTCTAGTTAAGGGCATTGCCATGGTGTTTGTTTTAGCCTCTGAGATAATTCTTTCATTATTTTATATCTACTATTACGGATCCAAAGTCTGAACCAATCTGATTCTCATTTCTTTGTAATCTGTTTCTGATAAATTTTTGTTTTGGAGGGTTTGGTTTGGTTTGGTTTGGGTTTTGTGATACTGAGGATTGAACCTGTACTAGGCATTTGCTCTACCACTGAGCTATATCCCCATCCTTTTTTTTTTGGTACTGGGAATCAAACTCGGGGCCTCATACTTGTGGGGCAAGCACTCTAACCACTGAGCTAAATCCCCAGCCCCCCGTCCATTTTTAAGTTTTATTTTAAGGCAGGATCTCACTAGATTTCTTAGGCTGGACTTGAACTTGCGTCTCAAATTTTTCTAAAAATGGACTTGGAGGGGTTGAGGATTTAGCTGAAGTGGTAGAACACTTGCATAGTAAGCGCAAGGCCCTGAATTCGATCTCTAGAGCCCCAAAAGGAGGGGCAGGGCTTGGGTGTAGTGCTTACTACCTTGTGTGTGAACCTAAGTTCAGTCCCCACTACCACCAAAAAAAATTTGCCTCTCTTTTCCTTCCCTGTGAACTCCCATGAAGAATTGGAAAATCCGAGCCTGTCTTTCTTGTCTCTTTAACTTTTTCTTTTATGTTTCTGTTCTTTATAACTTTGCATGTTACATTTGAGGTAATTGCTCCATTCTGTTACTCAGATTAATAATTTATTCCTCAGTTCTGTCCATTCTGTTCTTTAAAGAGACTACTAGTTGCACTTTATTTTTCATTTCTTAGATCTCTGATTGAGTCTCTCCATAACTACTTGTTTGTTTGTTTGTTTGTTTGTTTTCTTTTTTTGGTACTGGGGATCAAACTGAGGGCCTTGTGTTTGCTGGCAAGCATTTTAACCACTGAGCTAAATCCCCAACCCCATAACTACTTGAAGTATTATTCTGCCTTTGCTAGTTGCCAATTCCCCTGGTACCTTGAAGATTTGAGAGAAGGCTCGTGACTTCATTCCACAGCCCTGGACACTATAGTTTCCCCTCTGCTTTCCTTCTTTATGTTTTTATTATGCCTAAGGTTTGGTTTACAGAAGGGAAGATTTCTGGATATACTCAATTCATTATCTCAAAATCTATCCCATGACACTTTTGCTTTTCTGTCATCACTCATCTTTTCTGTCATAGTTATTTGTAGCTTGATTTGTGGGATTGTATTTGTCAGGGTCAAAGATTGAGTCTAACATGTACTTAGCATCTACCAGTCCCATCTCGTGTGGATTACAGTGAGTTGAGTTGAACCTCCTGGCTCTAGCCTCCTGCTGAGTCCAAGTTGTTGCTGCAGCACATGCATGGAGCCTCATGTGTACCCCAGAGGAATCTTGACCAAGAATGTTCTAGAAGGCAGAAGAAATCAGGAAACCAGAGTGGGTTCCCTTCCTTTTAGACTCCAATGCAGCCTGAATTTTTACACTGCTTGGTTTGGTACTGGTACTAAGGTTATAAATCTATAAGTAAAATTCTCCTTGCTGAGGAAGTTCTGATTCCTATTGCTTGGGAACTAGAAACAAAAGTGTTTGGGTAGAAAAATTGGGGTGTGCACTAAAAACTGAGATGCCCTGACACATCTCAACTTGACTATAACTCTTACGTCGTAGATTATTGAATGTCTGAAAGAAAACAAGAAGCAGCTGAGTACTCGCTGTCACCAGAAAGTATTTAAGCTGCAAGAGACAGAGATGATGGACCCAGAACTAGACTATACGCTCATGCGAGTCTGCAAGCAGATGATAAAGGTAAGGGCCAAGCACAGTGTGCATGAAAATGACAGCTTAAACCTCTTTCCATGGTGACCTTTTAAAACTGTGGTCCCTTGGCCAGCAAGCAGTGCTGCCTCACCCAGCAACTCACAGGTTGCTGGGCCTTGCCCCAGGTCTGCTGAATCAGAAACTCTGGGCATGGAGCCAGCTATCTGTCTGTAGCCCTCCCAGTGATACCATGCTGCCTGAAGTTGGAAAACCAGACCTGAGTCACGAGTAAATATAAACAGATGTACAGTAAATACATGACTGGTTTTGAGGGTGGTTAAGGGTAGGTATACTGATAAACCCACCATCCCGTATCCTGATCTGATCATCTCTCACCCCCTAAAGATTTTTCTGTTCTGAAATTCTTTTACTTCAGTTATTCCTCTGGTGAATATTCCTTGATCTGTCCACATATACAAAGAAAGAGACCTTAAGTCTCTAACTCCTTATTTCAGCTTTCTTTTTATTTATTTATTCCTTGGTGGGGGCGGGGTAGGTGAGACCAGAAAACTTGCTATCTAGTTTGGGCTGGCCTTGAACTCACAGCAGTCCTCCTGCCTCAGCCTCCCAAGTGCTGGGATTACAGGCATGTACTACCACACCTGGCTTCTTCAGCTTTCCTTTTCTATAAAATAAATTTCAGACGAGATCGGGCGCGTTCAGGGTGGTATGGCCGTAGACTATAAAATAAATTTCAAAGGTAATTTTAAGTATCACAAGTGTGTAAGTCTCAAGCCAGGCATGGTGGCATATGCCTGTAATCCCAGCACTCAGGAGGCTAAGACAGGAGGATCCAGAGTTTGGGGTCACCCTGCATTGCATAGTAAGTTTGAGGCCAACCTGAGGTACATAATGAAACCCTATCTCAAACATCCCCCCAAATGTAAGTCTCTTTACCTAGATCTAGTACAATGGAGTCCTGAAAATGTAGAAATTCCAAGCTCTGGTTTGAGAGAGCATTGTAAAATTTTATAAAAATCAGCCCACAGTCCACATGCTCATACTAAGAAGTCAATAGATTATAATCACACATGCTTTAGGAAGAAGGCTTCATGCTAAAGTATCCCAACCAGAGTTTATCAGACACTGACTCTAAAGACCTCTAGATAAACAAATAGAAATAGTTTAATACTACTCCAAAACTGAGCTCTGACTGACGTACAGGATAATAATAAATATCCAGGGCCCAGCCCCACAGTGTCGGTAGGATTTTGGCCCTTAAAGTTAAGATAAACTAGGGGCTGGGGATTTAGCTCAGTGGTTAAAGTGCTTGCCCAGCAAGCACAAGGCCCTGAGTTCGATCCCCAGCACCATAAAAAAAAAAAATAAATAAAGATAAACTAGAGGCAGCACTGGGGCTGGGTAGGTAGCGATTTAAAGGCTGGATGGCCACTGGGTACAAGTCATACTCAAACAGTAAAGTTGATGAGGTGATGTACATTTTAACATAGCCGTACCAGTAAGGGTGAGACAGGACCCAGAGGTAATGGAGAGAAATGTGAGATGCATACCAGAGAATGAGTGCAGAAAGGGAGCCTGGGGCTGGGTACTTACTCAGGCTGGCTCTTCCGCTTGTCCCGAATAATGCTTCTTGCTGCTGCTTTCGTGAGCTCTCAGATGTAAGAGTGATTGCATGTGGGTTAATTGCCAGACTTAGAGAGCTGATTTCATAAAACTTTTTGTTTCTTTGCAGAGGTTCTGTCCAGAAGCAGATTCTAAAAACATGTTACAGTGCTTGAAGCAAAATAAAAACAGTGAATTGATGGATCCCAAATGCAAACAGATGATAACCAAGCGCCAGATCACGCAGAACACAGGTACCGTCCTGGCTCAGCTCTCCGAGTCCCATTGAGTGTGGCTTAAGTAGGACAGAGCAGGCACATAGTTAGGCAGCTCAGCCACAGATGCTTTGCTGCCCATGAACTTCACGAGGAGACAGGATGTAACAGAGTGCCTTCCTCCACCACCAAAGAAGAGCCAGGAAAATAGAGTGAGGGTCAGGGAGAAGAAAAGGCTAAAAGTCTGGAAACTGCTTTAAGAACACACAGAAGGAGCTGGGGGTGGTGGCACACACCTGTAATCTCAGCACTCGGAAGGCTGAGGTAGGAAGATCACTGCAAGTTCGAGGCCAGCCGGAACTATATAGTGAGACCCTGTCTCAACAAAACAAACAAGAAGAGCATACAGAAGGAATCAGTGGTAGAGCTTCTGGGAAAGAAAATTATAGAGATTTAGTACAACTTCATGAGTATGGCAGACTAAATGGGTAATCTGGTTTAGAACAGAGAAATTTCAGCGCTGGGTTGCGAGACCTAATAGGTTGACGGACAAAGCATGTTAGATATTTCTGTTTTGGTGTTTTCAAAAATACCTGTCATGGGCAAGGCTATTCCTAGCTCGCTCTCTCTTTTTTTTTTTTTTTTTTTAATGAAGGACCAAAAAATCCTTCAAAGCCTCTGCAAAGTAGGATGTCTGGGGACCTGCAGAAGTACCTTTGAACTAAATCATATTGCCCATTAACAACAGCAAAGTGAGAGCTCAGTAGATGTTTACTGAATGAACAAATTAGTGTTTGTAGTCGTGATCATTGACATGCATTGCCATGTAGTTGTGGTTATTGTGCCCTTTTGGAAGATGGATTTTTAAAATTTGTGAAACTGTCTCCGGTCGAATATTTTATGTATTTATTGCTTTCTGCTGTAGATTACCGCTTAAACCCCGTGCTGAGGAAAGCCTGTAAAGCTGACATCCCGAAATTCTGCCATGGCATCCTGACCAAGGCCAAAGACGATTCAGAGCTAGAAGGCCAAGTCATCTCTTGCCTCAAGCTGCGATACGCTGACCAGGTAAACTGGCCAGGCTCCCCATGGAGATGTGTACGGAGCAGCCTCTGTCCCTGGGAGCTTTCTCTGTGGAAGTCCTAGCTGGCTTCTATTTTCCCGAGACCTTTTTTAGGTCTTTCCCAAGCCCAGGGCTAAGGAGTCAGGTAAAACCCTGACGTGTTCTGATGGGC
Source organism: Hystrix cristata (assembly GCA_004026905.1). NCBI lineage: Eukaryota > Metazoa > Chordata > Mammalia > Rodentia > Hystricidae > Hystrix > Hystrix cristata. The sequence continues at coordinate 6,084 of PVJO010007166.1, read as the reverse complement.
TCTCCCTTCGTCACATATAGCGCCTCTCTTCAGACTGTGAGGACCAGATCCGCGTCATCATCCAGGAGTCGGCGCTGGATTACCGCCTTGACCCTCAGCTCCAGTTGCACTGCTCGGATGAGGTAGGAGGGGGACTGCTGTGGCCAGCCCTGCTAAGGGAAGACTGTGTGAGAAAAGTTCTCTGATGTACTTTGTTTCTCTTCAGCCGTGAACTCCTGCTTAGTCGCAGGTCCATTTTCGAGGCTTTCCATTGTCTGAGTCCCAAGTTCTCTCTTGAAAAAGGCTGTTCTTTTATTATCTCTTCCTGCATATTATTTGTTCTTCCCTTTTCCTTATTCTGTATCGTCAACTCAGGGCACTCTAAGACCAGAAAAACAATGATGCTCTCTTAGTAGCTTTAAGAAAGTGCCTCTCCTTGGAAATTATTTGACCTCATAGCAAAAAGGGGCGTGTCAGGGTTGGGGATTTAGCTCAGGGGTAGAGCACTCACCTAGCAAGTGCAAGGCCCTGAGTTTGATCCCCAGTACCAAAGCCGGCGGGGGCGGGGGGCGCGGTGTGTGTGAAGAACTCTGTGCAACATATGTCAGTTTTAGGAAATCACACCAAAAGGTATTTCAAAGGTGCCTCCTCATAAAGAAAGTCAAGTTCATTATCTTTGCTTGTGGGCTGTTTTAAAACATGTCTGTCTGACTGTCTGTCTGTCCAAGTTGTGAGACTGAGTTGATTTTGAACCCTGTAAACACTAAGCATTTGCTTTTGGGCTTTGCTTGGCTATCTAACTGCTCCCCTCTGGAATCAGCGAGTGGTCTTGTTGATGACAAGTCCAGGGGCCAGTTGACCTCTGTCCATTTCCTGCAGCTCTGTGGGCCGGGGTGCCTGCGTTCAGTGCAGGAGGAGGAAGCCACCTGAGATGAGCCTGGGCGCATGCTTTTAAAGGCCCAGATTTCTGTCCCTGGGAAGCAAGAGCAGACACTGGTGTCTAGGACAGGCTGGTTGTAGCAGGCTCCTTAGCTCAGGCAGCCATTTGCCCTTTCTGTGCTCAGTAGGATGGCCTTGTTTTCTTTTGTCTCCTGAGCAGATCGCCAATCTCTGTGCTGAAGAAGCAGCAGCCCAGGAGCAAACAGGTCAAGTGGAGGAGTGTCTCAAGGTCAATCTGCTCAAGATCAAAACGGAAATGTGTAAAAAGGTAACCACCTCCTTCTGCTGTCCTGTAATCTGTTTGCTGTGTGTGTATACATGCATGCGTGCTCATGTCCCCATCTATCTGTCTGTCTGTACCCATGTTTCCCAGACTGACCTTCAACTCCTGGACTCAAGTGGTCTCCTGCTTCAACCTTAAGGAGCTGGGACTATAGGCCTCACAACACTGCATCTGGCTTTGCTCCCCTTTTTCCATCTTCCTTTTAATGTTATAGCATCTACTCCTTTGTAATAAAATTTTAACTGTAAGCCTTCCTGCCCAGCATTCTTTTTTTCTTTTTCTTTTTCTTTTTCCCTGCCTTTCACTGGGGATTGAACCAAAGGCTTTCATACTGAGCAATGTCCCCAGCCATTTTTGTGTTATTTATTTGTTTAGGTGCTGGGGATTGAACTCAGGGCCTTGCGCTTGCTAGGCGAGCACTCTACACTTGAGCTATATCCCCAACTCCTCCGCCATTTTTATTTTGTTTTGTTTCAATTTTATTTTTACTTTGACTTTTTGGTTTTTGTTTGTTTGTTTTTTGAGACAAGGTCTCACTATGTACTGTAGTTCAGGCTGGTCTTGAACTTGCAGTGATCCTCCTGCCTCAGCCTCCCAAGTGCTGGAATTACAGGCACGATCCACCATCCCTGGCCAGAAATTTTTGAGACTGGGTCTCACTAAGGTGCTAAGTTGCCCTGGCTGTGCTCAGACTTGCAGTCCTCTTGCCTCAGCCTCCCAGAGTGTGAGGACTACAGAGGATTGCAGACATGTGCCACCAAGGCTAACAGGCACCCCCACCCCCACCCCAGTACTGAGGATTGAACCCACAGTCTTCGCGGTGAACTGTATCTCCAGCTTTTTGTTTTGTTTTGTTGGTTGGTTGGTTTTATTGAGATGGTCTGTGTAGTCTAGGCTTGCCTTGAACTCATGGCAGTCCTCCTTCCTCAGCTTGCCAAGTGCTGGTAAGCCCTTTTTATTTTTTATTTTAATACAGGGTCCTGCTAAGTGGCTACATTGCCCAGGCCAGCTCAAACTTGCTGTCCTCTTGCTTCGGTTTCCCAAGTGCTGGGATTATAGGCATGTGCCACCATTCCTGTTCCTGATCAGCATCCCATGTTGTTCTTTCTTACCAAAACTTAATCTGGTCCCTGACCATTGATCTTCTGTAATTTAAATATTTGTTCAGATGTGCTAACGATTGATGGATTATGTCCCACTCTATGACTAGACCATCATTTAGGGGTCGTGTGAATGCAATACCAAAGAAGAGTATCAGTCCCACTCTTCCAATAAGTGCTGCACATTACATGAAAACAAATTTATCAAAATATGCCTTCTAACCTGTATTATCTTCCAGTATTAAAAATGAAATATTTGACCTTTATATAAAAGCTTACTCTTGTTTAAGAGTTTCATTGTTCAGAACCTATTTAAATTTAAATAATTCTTCTTGCAGTAGAAGTTATGTTCTATGTATCCTTTTTCTTTTCTTTTTGAAGAACATTTTGTAAACAAACATACCCTTATTTGGGAATTTTAATCTGACCTAGTTCTCTGATTTTCAAATTTATATTCTTAAAGTTACAAAATAACTGTATTACACTGATAAAAAATACTAACATTTAGGTACTTAGAATGATAAGGCATACCAGAATGCCAAGAATTGCATCTGATCCTCCAGTCTCACACACTCCCAGCTTTCCTTAGCACACGCCAGATCCCTCAGGGCAGTTAGTGAATTAAATCAAAGACCAAAAGTTATGATTGTGTGCATCGTGGCCACATGGCCCCCTCTCCCAATGGGGTCTTTCTTAATCCTCGGCCTTTACTCCTTGCCCTGGTTTGCATGCGTGTAGTTTTTAGAAGCAACAGATCTGATGCCTTTCCTTTACAAAAGCTCTCTCCATAATGACCTTCCCTTTCAGGAAGTGTTAAACATGCTGAAGGAGAGCAAGGCAGACATCTTTGTGGACCCAGTTCTTCACACAGCATGTGCCCTGGACATTAAACACCACTGTGCAGCCATCACCCCCGGCCGCGGGCGCCGTAAGTCCCTGTGGCCCCTCAGCCCTAGCTGTGCTCTCTTGGGAGTTGCAGCTCCATTGCCCAGGCACTGGCAGCATCCCCTGAAGGCCTGGTTGCTGCCAAAACTTGGCCTTTGTGGCAGAATGAGTTTAGGAATAATACTGCAGGTTTGAACTAACCTAGCCATGACCAGAGCTAAGGATTTGGTGAAGAGGGAGGATTGAGCTACTTGTCAAAGAAGCAAAAGCTAAGTCATCACCACGGCCCCTCCTTGCCCAAACCGAGCTTCCCTGGGAGCCACAGAGCTTGTGAGGGTAGACTGGGGAGGTGTAAAAGTTTTTGTAAGTCTGGCAGCCCAAGGAAAATAAGAGAGGCCATGGGGTTGGGTATTTAGCTCAGTGGTAGAGGACTTGCCTAGCAAGCATAGGCCCCGAGTTTGATCCCCTGCACCTTCACCCCTGCCCCAAAATGAGAGGTCTTACCTGACAGGTGTACCCCACCTCACCATGTTGGATCTTGGATCAAGTTCTGGAGAATGGATTTGACCTCATCGAGTCTAAAGATCAGAGTTCTCTAGTAGTTGGGGATCCTTCCCCCAGAAGACATCTCTGTTCTCTACAGTTGCAGATTCTTCTTACTGTTTTCCTCCCACAGAAATGTCCTGCCTGATGGAGGCCCTGGAGGATAAGCGTGTGCGGTTACAACCTGAATGCAAAAAGCGCCTCAATGACAGGATTGAAATGTGGAGTTATGCAGCAAAGGTAAAGACCAAGGGAGTGTCTAACGTGGCCATTTCTTCTGTCAGTTCCTGACTCTTTGAGATACTTCTTGCCCTTGCTGGGAGACTAGCAGTAGGTGTATTCTGAAAGATCATTCAGTGAGCCATTGAGCCTTTAAAACTTCCTGACTAGGGCTGGAAGTATAGCTGAGTGGTAAGAGATATCACACCCATGAGAAAAGAAAGAAATCCAAGAATCTTTAGGCTTATTTGTATCATTTTACATAGCCATTGTGCACCAGTACATAAGTGAGCAAGCACACAGCTGGCCTGAGTCATGGAGAAGGATGGGATGAAGAGAGGCTCCAGATGTGTGGTATGCAGGCAGACATGGCGAGGGAGGGTTCCCTACAAACATTTACCTCCTGTGTATGTTGCTCTGTCGTCTACAAAACACTTAAAGGGGTACGTTGCTGCCCTTGAATCTCAGATCCCGGTGATGTAAGTAGGATGACTGTTCCCTCACTTCATGGTGGAGGAAACTGATGTTAGAGAGTGTGACCTGCCCTGAGTCCTTTGGGTTTCTAGATCCATGCTTCTGTATTGACTCACGTGGGCAAGACCATCCAGTGGCCTTTGGTCAAGAGAGTGACCACCTCCTTGGCCAGTTCTGTCACTCGTCTGCTGAAGGTCAAGGTGAACAAGTCAGGTACAGTGAAATGTGCTTGTACTCCCAGCTACTTGGGAGCTTGAAGCAGGAGGATCACCTAAGCTCAGGCATTCAGGCCCAGCCCAGGCAACATAGCAAGACTGTCTAAAAAAAAAAAAAGATCAAGGGTAACAAGGTAAGAGGAAATAAGCAGAGGAAGTCTTCATACCTAGATAGGAGGGCAGTGTCAGAGGAAGATCATATTTGTCACAAAAGCCAACACCCCCCACACACACACTCCTTACAGTCTTACAAGGGGAAAACGTGCCCTGTGAAGCCCTTGTTAGATGGAGCAGCATGTGGCTTCTGCTCCTTCCTGCCTGGGTACTCAGGTCTCAACACACACACACACACACGTCTCAAAACACACACACACACACGTCTCAAAACACACACACACACGTCTCCACACACAAACACACCCCAACTCTGTTCTGTGTACGAGGTGAAGGTAGGAGCAGCCCAGGTGTCTCAGGCCAGGTCCTGGTTCTGCTGTAGCAGGCTACACGGAGGTCCACTGTAGAAAGTAGAGAAACAGGATGAGAAGTGCCCAAACCATAAATGTGCACACTTAATGTGGGATGAAGTCTAATAGGGGAGTAGTCCTTCCAGTTCACGGTTGCATATTGTGATGTAATGGTGAGTAAAGCTGAGAGAGAACATACAACAGGATCTCAACATGTCTCTTTGTTTCAAATGTCAGCAAACATGATGAAGAACACATGAAGTCAAAACACATGAAGGGGCTGGGGATGTAGCTCAGTGGTAGAGCACTTGCCTAGCAAGCACAAGGCCCTGAGTTTGATCCCCGGCACCTCTCCCACCACCACCAAAGAAAACATGTGAGAGGGACCCTGCAGCCCTGTACCAGTATTGCAAGCACCTGCATCCAACCTGGCCACAGGCCTTCATCTGTAACATGGGCACAGTGAGCCTGCCCTGGCAGGTGTGTCACATCCACAGCACTGGGGGCCATCCTTGTGTTAGTGGTGGTCACCATGAGGGAAGCAGGGTAATCGTGCCTCTGTAGCTTTGAATGCCTCATTTTGTGCAATGGACATGTGCAGTGCTGTGACCAGGAAAGAGTTGTAGCTCTGTGTTGAGCTTCCCATTCCAAGCTGTCCCTTCCCAGAGGAAAGGCGTAAGTGAGAAGTTGAGGGAGCATGAAAGACCGAACACTGCCAGCTGTCTGCGGTCCCCCAAAGCATCATACTCCTGTGTCTCCTTCCAGGTGGCCCCCGCGGATGGTTTCTCTGACCTTGCCATGCAAGTGATGACGTCACCGTCAAAGAACTACATCCTGTCTGTGATCAGTGGGAGTATCTGCATATTGTTCCTGATTGGCCTGATGTGTGGACGAATCACCAAGCGAGTGACACGAGAGCTCAAGGACAGGTAGAGCCGCCTTGATCACCAAAGGAACTCCCTGTCCAGTGCCCAGTTTGTACA
>PVJO010007165.1:0-83770 GCA_004026905.1 Hystrix cristata | reverse complement strand
GTGGTTAAGTGCTTGTCATTACTGTAATGATAGTCAATTAATACATGTTGCTCTCTACCTGGTAAAGTTTATTAATATAGCTCTTCTATGACTCAGTAAATCCAATGATAAAGCATTATGCATAGTAGACAAACATTGATAATAACTCAAATATCCATCAATCCTACAAGGGATAAATATGCAGTAATATTCTCAAACAACTACATGGTATCTTTAAAAAATCCAGGCCCAAGATAATTTATATTGCATGATTCCCTATGTATAAAATTCAAACATAAGCAAAGCTCCTATGTGGACTTATTTGGGGGAGGGGCAGCACGTGTGCACACTGGGCAACTGTAAAGAGTCTGTTGCTTGGTCTTCATGGTCATGGGGGTGGGTTCACTTTGAGAAAACTCACAAAGGTGTGCACTTCTGGTGTGCACAGTTTTATGGGCATGTTATACTACAATAAAATAAAAATTGAGAGTATTCATCTCTTTATATTTGTAAAAGAATAACATTACTAGGCTATCAACAGACTCTATTCTAGTCCTGCCTCTTCCAGGAATTCGGCACCCTCCAGTGCCAGGTGGCCAAGGGGAATAAGAAGAAAATATTAGGAAAAGCTTAACTGATATAAAACATGTATATGGATTGATGCGCTCACCTTCCCTTGGTCCTTACATCAAAGGCTCAGAAGACCCATCATGTCCAGGGAGCACCCTCCAGGACGAGTCCCACGGCGGTGAGGAGATAGCAGCTGCTCCTTCACACGTGTGTTCATCGTCAGCATATTAACATGTAACCTGCTCAAGTGGAGGTGCATTTTGTGTCCAGTTTTAATCATGAAATGGAGAAGTGGCCAAAGATACCCCTGCCAAGAAACAGTGGGTCCGCGGGAGAAAAACAAGAAAATGGCAGAGCTTATGCTCCTCCTCCTGGTTGGCTCATTGTAAAATCAAAATAATGAAGTCAGTTAAAAATCTTTCAAATACGTTCTCAAAAAGTGTTTGTGGAGTTACATAATCACATTAGCAATGAACTTCAGCCAAGTGTTTAACATGCCTTCAGAAACTACCATGCACGCCTTAAGAATAGTTTGAAGTCTTTACCACTAGTGAGTGTCTCAGTCACTATCTCGTGGCTGAGACAAAATACCCAACACCAGCAACACAAAAGGAGAAGAGGTTTCCTTGGGCTCACAGTTGCAGAAATCTCAGGCCTTGCATGCTCCATGGTATGGTGGAAGGGCCTGGGTGGAGGGAGACTGCTCAGGTCATGGTGGCCAGGAAGGGAGGAGAAGCAAGGGAGATACACCCTTCCACGTGACACGCCCGGTGTCCCAGCTCTTCTGAGCAAGCCCTGCCTCCTACCAGCACATCAGTATAATGCCCCATAAGACAGTCACCTTCCAAACACGGGAGGCCTAGGGGCCATTTTAGATCTAAACTACGGCAGCAAGAGAAAATATTGCTTATTTTCTCATCATTTTATTCATTTAAATTTCTATTACATATATTTTATAATGTACATAGCATATTGTTATAATAATCCATGTAGATGAATTCAAATGTGCATGTAATAGGAATATATCCCTCAATGTAATATAATGTAATATAAAATTAAAATTTTTCTTGATAGGTACACAATCAAAATGTTTGAGAAACTACTGAAAACTGTAAAACTTCAAAGTAGCTGCTAATTTTCTCTTTGGGATGAAATTATTTTATCTATACAAGAAGGAACATGGAATTTCTTAGACCGATTCCTGCTTCTATATTTTACATACCTATCATTTTATGTTTAAAAAGTAATTTCTCTAAGTCTATAAAAAATACAAATTAGAAAAGGGAATTTCCATCCAGCACTATGAGCCTGGCCTTGAGCTAATGGCTTTGTTTGTTATATAATTCTTTCAATCACAGCAGAACCATGAGGGAGACATTATTGTTCCTATTTTCTAGACAAGGAAACAGAGTCAGATATATAAATTTTTGTTAAATAAGGAAACAGAATAAGGTCACATTGTGGAGCAGTTGAGAATTTTAAACCAAGATCTGGCTGATTGCAAACTTTTTCCCACTCCTTTACATTAGCATTCTGAAGCAGACATGAAATTTATGTCTGCGTTTTTATGTGACTTTTATGTATATTTATATGAAATGGTCTGTTGTATTTTCCTTTAGCAGTGTCAGGGATCTTACTAATTATCACTGTTAACGGCCACCACTCAGGTGTCTAGCACAGTACCAGCTACATGGAAGCATTCCATATATGTTTGTAGGAAAAAAAAAGAGGAAGAAGACTGAATGAATAAAGAATGAATGAATGAATGAATGATACGGTAGAATATACTTTGTGCCAACTAACAAGTCACTATTTTGTTAACAGAAAAATTCTCCCGCTCTGAATTTTTATTTTGCCATAAAAAATAAATCCAATATAAGCCTTCCTTCAGATGTATGTTGCACTGAATACAGAACCAAAACATGCATTTAAATCACTTATATCTAACTTTTTACGATGCCACTGGGAATGGTGTTCTTCTTACATTTGCAGTTAAAGGGTAGAACAGATGGTGGAAGTTTAGTTTCAAGCGATGGGCCCGTTAAAATAATTTATGCTGTTGAGCAATTGTTCGCTCAAAAGGCCCTATTCATTATGTCTGAGTTTGCAAGCTTCAAAATACGTCAGAAGGAAATAGGACTTTGGGAATGTCTGGTGTATTAAGAGATTTTTCTGGAATGGGACTACAGACCACCACTCTATCCTTCAAATAATCAATAAGCGCTTGCTGGGGCCTCACTGGATGGGACGTGGCTTCTGGAAGCATCTGCCCTGGGAAGCAGCTTGTAGGATCGGATCTGGGGTCAGGAAATAAAGTTCAAGGGAATGAGGTTTCTGCTGTCTTGACCTGCAGTTTTTGCCTTTTCTGTCTCCTATGAGTGTGGGTTTAACTAAAGAATTTTATAGTTACGAAAACAAATTTAAAGACAGAATGAAAGTGAATAAACCATGAACATCAAAACCATCAAAACTATCCAGAATGACAAGTATTTATGTGTCTGACTGTTTCCTCATCTGGATGCCAGCCTGTGTATAGACGAGTTGGCTGAGAGCTGATTGCAAAAGACCCTTCATCTTCCATCACCAGACGAGCAGCGTGATGGTCACCTCGGGAGCTGGGCTGCATCCAGCCCTTTCTGTCTCCTGATTAGGTCACATCACATCTCTCAGCCCCTCAGTGTGCTTTGTCACACGACGAAATGCACAGGACGCTGGAAACGCACAGTGTGCTGAGTAGACACAGCAGCGCGTTTGATCTTCTCACTAACCGAGTGGTGTAAGTAGTATTAGTTGACTCTGCATGTGACAAAACCCAGCACGCCCCACTGGCCACACCTGTAGGTGGTGCTTGTAAAACCCAAACTCAAAATCTGGAGACTTTGAAATCTTTCCTCACCCTCTGTTTCAAACTCTCAGCTCTCTTACCGTCCTCTCTAGAATTCCTGAAGACGCGAATGAGTCTTGAATGAAAAATAACCACGCTTACGCCACGATACTGCAAACAGGACTGTCACAGAATATGCAGGATTCCAGCGAAATCTGAGTGCAGAGGTGCAAGCGCAATTGTAATTGAGGAGCTCAGTACAGGTCGAGCTATGACCACTGCCCACATTAGTCAAGATCCGGGCAGGAAACGGAGAACACATTGGATAGTAAAGGAAAAGGGAAGTGCCAAAAGGGACGACAGGAATAGAGAAGCCAAGTAGGGCCAGTCCAGGACCCCAGGCCTAGTGACAGTGGGAAGCAGCTCATCTGTCATCCTAAAAGGGTGAGGATAAGAGAAGGTGATCAGGGCCTCCAGAGAGGAGCCACACGCAGAGACGCCTGGTGGGGGTGGAGGTCTTATGAGCATCCCTTCTTTCTTAACCACATCAGCCAGGGAATGTTAGAAGCCCCTGGGTTGGAAACCTAGCGGCAGCTGCAGCTTTGATGTCTGATTCAAAAGCACACGTTAGCCCTCAGGACTGCTTTTTCTGTCATCAGATATTCAGCAAACATTTTTCGAGTGTCTGCTGTGTACCAAACATGGTCTAAGCACTTGCACCTATAAGAAGTAACAAGCCCAGAAACATAAAAGTAAAACACAGGTATTTAGAATACAGAAAGAAAATTTCAATAGGCATGGCTCTGAAATGTAATACGCAAAGTAATCTGGAAGCAAAATAGCTTCCTGGAGAAGCATGCACATGCCTCGAGTCTTAAAGGACAAGGAAGATAACGTACCTCGAGGAAAGAAAAGAACAGTATTCAACCCAAGGAAGTAAAGTGTGCAAAGACCTCAAGGGGAAAATCAGTGTGGCTTCCAGAGCCCGTGGGACATCAGAGGGGAGGAGCCCAATGAACAGTCGCAGCTGGAGATGGAGACAGAAGTGTGGCATCACCCACAGGAATGAGAAAGGTCACCGGGGAAATGTGTAAAGTTAGAGGAGGAAGACAGCCATGAGCGGAATGGCAAGGTGCAGAAGAGAATGGCTCCCAACGATGTTCATATCGTAAGTTCTGGGACCTGGGAACATTCTGCCTTATATAGCAAAAGGCACTCGGCGGACAAAGAAATTGAGAAGCTTGAGATGGAGGATTATCCTGGGTTATGCAGGTATGTATACCCAGTGTTCTTATAAGTGAAAGTGGCAAGAAGAAAACTTGAGAGGGAAAGAAAGATTTGATGATGCTACCCCGACGGCTTTGAAAATGGAGGAAGGGCCAGGGACCAAGGAATACACACTCCTCTAGAACAGGGAACTCGAAACCTTTAAAGACCAAGTGCCCAAACTGCAACCCAAAACCCACTTGTTTATCTCCAAGTGCCAACACTGCAAGTAAACCTGAATAGCGAGACTTTAGTTTAGAAAAAACAACTCACACATTAATATCTTTTGTCTTGAAAGAAAAGCACAATAACACCCGTGCTATAGGTTCAGCACCCCGTTCTAGAAGCTGGAAGGGCCAGGAAGGGTCCCATCTACACTCTCTAGGAGGAACACAGCCCCGCCAATTCCTTGGGTTTAGCCCAGTGAGGCCCATTTTGATCTTCTGAGCTCTGGAATTGCCAGATAATGTATCTGTGTAATTTTAAACCACTGTAATGGTTTTTTGAGGTATTGGGAAACTAACACAGTGCCTACGGAACACTGTATCATATGTTAAAAAGAATGTGGTTGGCTTGTTAGTACTGTATTAACAAGAAAAGAGTTTTAAGACAGTATGTCTTAAAACAACAGGCCGTAGCTCAATGTGAAGGTCCTGGGGTCAGTCCTCAGTGACGATGCGTCTTGTTTATAAAAAAAATTTTTCAAAAACATGTTTACATAAGATTATTTTGAAACGTCATAAAACCAAACAGGGATTTATATGTAAATAGACAGGAAAAGATCTAGAGCTACTCCTCCCAATAACACAATCAAAGATGGGGTAGGGGAAAGATTTCAAAGTTCCAGATAGAGTCTAGTTTAGACGCAATCTTTAAAAGTATAAATAAGAGAATGAAATCAAATAAAAACAAAAATTTTCTTTGGGCGCATAGGGATGCATGTTCAGGCTGAAAGAAGCTTGCAAGTGAAATTCATGAAAGATAATTCTAGTCATTTCTGAAAGGGAAGCTCCAGAGCAGCATTCATGGTGCACTTTGGTTAACAAAGAGATGTACATTCACTGTGAAAGTAAGCAGAAGTTAAAGCTTTGTTAAAATCCTTTAAAGAGAGAAGTGGCCTTGACTTTTAAAAACAGGGTATTGTCATGTTTTTTATGTTTCTGCAGGGGGAGAGGAGTAAGCAAAAGGGATGAAAAAGAACAGCAAAAGAAGAGAGAAGTTCAAGAATGTGCCCAGAAGTTACAACACGAAAAAGGCTGCCATGGTGTAGAAAGTATGACAAAGCCTTAAAAAGTCCCCTGGATTTAGCTCACCCATGGCGCCAGCAGTCTCTGAAGACAAAGGCATCCATAGAAGTGTGAGAAGTGGGGAGAGGCGGAGATTTGGTCTTAGGTGAGCGACATTGGAAAGATGGAGCCCCGGTAAGCCGGAAGTTGAGGGAGGAATCTCCAGGATGGCAGAGGCTTGGGAAGGTTTGGATGCTGATGTGAAGGAAGCAGGTGAAAAGGGAAGCTGGAGAAGGAGGAAGTAACCAACGGAGCTGAAGACCAGTGACAGAGCACATGAGAGGGGAGGGTATCTGGTCAAGGGCAGGGGATTATGCTTGCTGTAAGACTTGAGGACGTTCTTCCTTATGCCTCCAGGCAAAGCTGTGGGGAGAAATCGATATGCAGGGGGAGGAAGAGGCAAGGAACATCCGCTGCTCTGGTTAGTGTGAGCTGCCTTTAACAAACCAGGAGGCGAGTCTGTGAACTAAAAAGGAATAATGTCTGGGTGGGAGTTTAAAGGAGAGCGAGCGCTTTGAAACACCACAGAGAAGCAGAAAGAGAGCTGGCTCCAGAAAGGCACGACGGTTGCCAGGCAACGCAAAGATGCTGCTGAGCTCAAAGGAGCTGGAGTCTGAGCTGATATCAGCGGACTGTGCAGTAGAGGCCAGTGGTGCTCAGACGAGAGAGCTGGGCAAACCAGCTCAGGGGTGGGCAGTGCAGGTGCTCCCACCAAGAACGATCTGTGGCTCCCCCCTCTTTTGCAATTCTGTTAGTACCCAGTCACCACATTCTGTTGAATCCAGTCCTTCAATTTCTCCTGAAAGTGTGTATCTCCCTCTAACCTCACAATCTTTGCATCATCCTGTTTAAGACCATGTCTCATCCTCCCTTCAATTTGGACACAATACCCTGAGTTTGTGTGTGTGTGTGCGTGTGTGTGTGTGTGTGTGTGTGTATACACGCGTTACTGAGGACTGAACCTAGGGCCTTCACACTGAGGTATATCCTGTTCTTTCAATTTTTCATTTTGATACAGGGTCTCACTAAGTCACTACATTTCCCAGGCTGGGATCAAACTCAAAATTCTCCTGCCTCAGCCTCCCAGAGTGCTGGGATTACAGGTGTGCACTACCATGCCCAACTCTGAATCAACTACTTAAAAGAGATGTTTAGTCCTTATCCAAAATGCTTGGGACCAGAAGTGTTTCCGATTTTTTTAGACTTTGGGAAACATGCATCTACTGGGGAGGGGATACAAGTCTAACCATGAAATTGATATATTTTTCATATACTCACAGCCTGGAGGTAATTATAGGCAACACATTTAGTGTGCCTGGGTGTTGTCTTGAACCTACCACAAGGAGTCGGGTGAAGAATTGTCCACCTGTGGTTTCACATCAGTGCTCAAAAGGGTTCTGACTTTGAAGCATGTCTGGTTTTGGACTTTCTGACGAAGGATGTTCCGTGTGGAAATGTGATAACATTCTAAGTTCCTTCCTTCGCTTTGCCTAAAGACAGTGTGTAAGCTACCCCTCCCCACGTTTCTCCCTCGCAAGGCCAGTCTTCCAACTTTCCACCCAAAATGAGTTGCCTGAGTTTTCGCAGAGATGTCTTTTCTTGATCTTGAGCCTTTTGCCCATCCCTTCTCCCAGCTCTTCGATGGATAAATGCCAGATCATCTTTCAGGCTCCGAGGCGACCTCGATCCTCCACATCTCTGGCTTCCAAATCTGGGTGGGTGCCTTTCCAGCTGCTTCCATTAGCACTCTGTTCTCCATCATAACCCAATCGTACGATGCCCTAATTGTAAGTCCTCTTGTCTGTCTTCTGCCGCTAGATTTTGAGCATTATGAAGACTGATGCTACATCTTGTTTACCATTGACCCTGCCACACCTCATACCATTCCTGGAACACAGTCAATAAATATTGATTGAATGATATTGAAAACCAACCTCCAAATCATAAGCTTTTCCCCATTAGATTCTCATATCTATAGCACAAAGGATTAAATGCATGACTTGCATGTAATCTGAGCAGGGATTTATTCATGACGAGTAAATGAGCCATCCACTTAGTATCATTAAAGAGACAGTATTTATCCTTATGGCTTGAAAAGAGTTTATTTTGATAAAGGATGTGCTAGGTTTCTTCACATCAATGCCAAGTGATTTCTTAATTAACTCACAGGTACTGTCGAAGAGGAAGTCCAGTAGTGTTGGTTATAAAGACAAATTAAAGTAGACATAAGAGATTTTAGAAAGAGTCAAACCAAAATTCTAGACATGAAAATTACAATATATGAGGTGAAAATACACTCTTTTTAAAATCTCTGTTATTTCTCAGTCAGTTTCAACTGACTGATGCATCCCTTAATTATTGGTCGTATTCTCCCACTCCTTTGCATGCCTGACAATATTTGGCTGGGTGCTGGATAGTTGTTGTTTTTTTTTTTTTTTTTAACCTCTCTGAGGTAAGACCTTTATTTATGAGTAACTTGTGAATTATGAGGTTTCCAGTTTGGATGTTGGGAATGGACATTATTCCCATCCCTGTAGAAGTTCTCAACATTATTCCCTCTGGTTCTCCAGGGTGGTTTTCTCCCTGGTCTTGATTAGTTTCCTCACAGGGACCACAGGCATGTATCACTATTCTACCGTAGTCATACCTGGCAAAAAAAAATGTTTCTTCCAACGATGGACCATATGTACAAAGCAGTGGTGCCCTCAGATTGTAATCAAGCTGAAAAATACCTATGACCTAATGACGCTGAGCCACCATAATGTCACAGCAGAATATTATTCACATGTTTGTGGTAATACTGATATAAACAAACATCCTCTGCAGCTAGTTCTAGACAAGAACAGCACATGCAGTTACATACAGCACATACTACTTGATAATAACAAATGACGATGCTGCTGGTTTGTATATTTGCTATCCTATGCTTTTATAGGCTGCACTGCTACTTAGCACACATGAGAAAGTTGACTTTTTTTTTTTTTTTTTTGGTGCCGGGGATCAAACTCAGGGCCTTGCACTTGCTAGGCAAGCACTCTAACCACTGAGCTAAATCCCCAGCCCAAGAAACTTGACTTTAAAGTAGTGTGTTGCATTATTCCAGCAACAGCCTCACCAATCCCATGGTCACTGTGTGTCCTGATTACATCGGGGGCCCGCGGAGTCCCATGCCCAAGGGACCCATAGCATCTAGTTTACGTGAGTGTCCTCTGTGGCATTCACAAAACAGAAATGCCCAATGACGCATTTCTTTTAAAAGGTAAAAATGCCTTCCGTGACTCTCTGCTGTCTTCATGCAACCCTTTCCTCTTCGATACTCTGCTCTGAGAAGTTCTGTTGCCTTGGACTCCAAGCTCTGTCACTTCAACTCTTAGAGTCTCCTGGGCTCTGCCTGGCTTCCCACGTCCCAAGATGTGGCCAGAAACTAGGTGTGCTAGATGATGCCCCACGACGGCTCTGCAGCTGAATCTGGGGCTCTGCGTTGTATCTTTCTGTTGGATTCCCTGTTGCCTGGACCCCACGTTTTCCAGTTCCCATGTCTTAGTTTTTTCCCTTCTTTTACTGAAATATGTCTTCTAAAAGCTTCATGAAAACAGGAGAACATGTGAGAAATAAAATCTTTCATCCTTCCCTATCTGAAAATGACTTTAGATCTACTCCAGCTTGATTGGAAGGTGACTCAAGAGAATTACAGGGTGACAATAATTTTCCCCCATAAGAAATTGTTCAAATGGGAAGGGGAACAAGGGAGGAGGGAAGGGGAAAGGAACAGAGAGACAAGAGAAAAGAGAAGAGAAGGAGAAACAAATGGAAAGAAAACTTTGTAAATAAGGAGGGGAAGAGGGGTTGGAAGGAGGGGAGAGGAATAGGGAAAAAGAGAAGCAGCAAGATATATCATGTACAGGTACATATTCCCTGTGATGAATGTTATCTTTATGTGCCTCTAAAACGTACCACTAAAATAAAATTTTTAAAAAAGAAATAAAAAATAATCCCCTCCCCGAATTTTAATTGTTTTTTCTGTTGCTGCTCTGAATGGAATTTCTTTGGACTGGCTTTCATCTGGAACTTCTTATCCTTCTCATTTTCGTTGGCGGCCTGAGGTTTCTGTGGGTCTGTTTCTCTGACTGTCAGGGGAATAGGCGGACCTTCTCCGTGTGAAGAGCACAGTCTTTCTGTCCCGAGACAATTCTCTACACCACTCCCATAACCTCCCCCCAATTTTTATTCTTTTCATTCTCTTTGGAATTCTTGTTAGCTAGATTTTAAATCTCCTAGATTCACTCTCTAGTTTTTCTTTTCTCTAATATTCACTTTCTTGAATTTTGTTCCAGTTTCTAAAAGATTTTAACATTTATACCAATCTTTCTAATTAATTTTTCACTTCAGTTATTATATTTTTAAAAATTGTACAGTCATTTCTTTTTCTCCACATCATTCCTTTGTTATGCTGCCCTATTCTTTTCCATGAATTCAACATCTTACCTTATGAGATATGATCAAACTACAGGGTGAATGTTTACGTTTTAAAAATTTGTTATAGGAAAAGACCCATCGCTACTAATCTCCCTCAAAATACTCCCCCGAGCTTCGAGTACACTTACCCCACCAGCCTCGCTGCTTTCCGAAGCAGTTCTGGAAGTTCTGTTCCATGAGTGCCTTAAGGATCAGAAATACGGTGAATGATGTTGCTGAGTGCCATCCAAGGGAGAGGAGGCTCCTAAAAATATTAGGATGTGTCCTCATCCACCTTGTTCATCATGGCTGGCACTTTGTGACTTCTGGTTCTTCCCCAAACTCAAAACGACCGTGAAAGGTAAACACTTTGAATTAATGGAGAAGCCAGAGGCAGCCCCAAGAGCGCAGCTAGACACTCATGAACAAGGACTTCAGAACTGCTTCAGACAGCGGCAAGTACTGAGACAAGTGCTTTCCAAAGGAGAGTAGCTCTGAGGAGGGTTAATGGCAAGTGTCTTTTACTGTAATACACTTTTTAATTTAAGCATCGACCTCAGTTTTCTACCATATCTTGTATATCCCTAAAGCTATTAATAATAAAATTTTGAAATGTTCTTTTGCTCCCTGTACTCCTTTTGTTTCTTCAGAGTTCCTTTTCCCTCGTTTTTCATGACAGACTACTTCTTACATCTTTCAAGTGTCTAGTGAGTCTTCATATTTGAGAATAAGGCACCTAAAACACGAGAGGAAGCTCTTCCACATGAGCGGAAGTGGGAGCCCGCTGTGGGGAGGTTTGCAGGAAAAGTAGGTTTTTCACTGGGGAGG
Source organism: Hystrix cristata (assembly GCA_004026905.1). Lineage (NCBI taxonomy): Eukaryota > Metazoa > Chordata > Mammalia > Rodentia > Hystricidae > Hystrix > Hystrix cristata. The sequence goes on along the minus strand of PVJO010007165.1, from coordinate 72,562 downwards.
CTTCTACAGTCAGGGGCTCAGTATCCGCATCAGTTTTCCCTGGAGCAATCATTTCTCTGGAGAAGAATCTTCTGGTGCCCTGTGTGTGCTAGCGGAAGGAGGGCGGAATCGGCCCTGGCTGGCGGAGCTCCGGAAGCAATTCAGGACCCTGGGATCCAAAACTGCTTGGACACACTCCACACCCATCACTTTTCCTGCTGCTTCTTTTATCAGGCACCTGACCTGCAAAACCCCAAAGACTGTTACTGGGTGGAGAAAGTCTCCCATGAGCCAAATAGGGGCTGCTTTCAAGGTACACATGTCCAGTCAAGAAGAGAGACAAGTCTTTGGACAAAAGTAACTGCACCTGTAGAGGAAGAAAAGGGGTCTGGTCATTGGAGGTTAAGGTTGGATATCCTGGAATTACATGCACGTGATCTACAAGGTTCTGGAGACTGGAGTAAGGTTGAGTGAGGGAGTTCGGGGGCCCTGATCCCCACTAAAAAGTAGAACATTCATGGCTAAAAGGAAGCCCTGGACGAAGGCCAGTAGAGAGTGTGGTGAGTGCAAGGAAGATGGAAGGAGACAGTCTTGGAAAGAGAGGCACAGGCTGCATGGTGCAGGCTCAGTTTTGCTGCCTCGGGAGGAGCAGTTTCCAAGCCACTGAAGATCTGACTCCCATTTTAAGAGTTCCTGCTCGCTGCTGTCAGGAGTTTGGGTATGAAAAAGGGAATTAGCTGAAGCAGAAGTAGTATGTAGAAAATGTCAGCGGCTTGGACTAGTAGAGAGTAGAGAGGAGAGAAGCATTCAGATTAGAACCATTTTTAGGAGCGTGGCTTGAGAGCACTTGCTAGCAACTGGATACGTAGAAATAAAGGAGGAATGAGGGACATCACCACAGTTCAATCTCGGACTGCTGAGGCGTCTGGGAGCTATTTGCTCAATGGATCATGACGAGCTGAGAGACTGAGTGGGGGCGAGGCTGAAGGGGCTTCAGTTCATACTGATGCACTGCATGAGGAAAGGCGGAAGGAACCCCAGTGCCAATGCCTACGTGTCCTGTCACAGATTCCCACAGGACACCCCGGAGCCGGCTTGGCCCACACTTCCTGCAGCGTGAGGCTGCTGAGGGCTCTGTGAACCCTCCTAGGCTGGAAAGCGGCAAAGCTTAAATGAACATCCACCCCGCCCCTCTGGGTCAGAGCAATCACCACCCCGAAGTACACCCATTTTCCTCATTTTTAATGCCATTTCCAGGACACCTTGCATTTCAGTTTAGAGCTGCCACTTTATCCAGTTGGATTTCTTTTCAATTCAGCCCAATTTTAACCCCAATGTTCAAGTTATTTTTTCCATTATGTCCATAAATGGAAGCAAATCGTACAGTCTTATATAAATGCAGCTGTTGCACTGTCTTCCCTTTTTTCATTTTAGATGAAAATTTTCTTTTTTCTCTTTTTATTAACCACACCTCCTTCTCCCTGCTCCCTGCAGAGCACCTCGCTGTCGGCTGTTTTGATTCCTTGTCTCCCACGATCTTTCCTGTTTCTTCACTGAGCTCCTGCAGAGATGTTTTCTTACATAATCAAATTATAGGTCAGATTCATCAAAGGGATAGCACACAGGTACATTGCTCACGAACATTTAAACTAATGCAGTAAGTGACACATTCTTATTTTCAGTGGAAGCACTGGTAAATAATGATGTTCTTTGGTAAAGAAAAATGAAGGAAGGAACATAGCTTAAAAAGATGCCAAAGCCCTCGTTAAACTGTGAAGTCATACAGATGTATGTTGTGATTACTGCCACTATTATGATCAAGTCTGGATATTACATAGCATGTGAAATGTTTTGTTTTGTTTGTTTATTTATACAAATACCAGGAAAGTATTTTAATTTAGAAAAATATCTGATATTTTAAGTATTCCACAACTGATTTCAGTGAATACCATTCCAATGCCTAGGATAAAGTACACACTGTGCCACACACAATGGATGCAAAGATGAAAAAAGGTGGTCTCTGTGGCCAAAGGACAAGGCAAAGTCACAGAACTAGTAAGTGGATTGCTCTGGTGCAAGGAGTGGAAGTATTACAGCAGTGGCTGGCACAAACTCACCTGACACCATGCTGTGTGGTAGTGCCGCTGGTGGAGTCCAGTGCCGTGAATCACGCCTTACATACACTGATTCCACATGATAATCACATGAAATGAGTTATGACCCTCATTTTATGGAACAAAATATAGAGGTTACTGATGGTTAAATATGGTCTGAAAGACTCCATGGTGTAGAATGGCAGATAGAATAAGAGAGAATGTGCTCTCTTTGGCTCCGAAATGGAATTTTCCCCACTTCCCCTGAGGATATCTATGGAACATCTAGAAGGATGAGGGGAATGCCAAACTCGGCCTGGGATGGAGGACAGGAAGGGTGGGTCTGTGCGGAGGCTGAGCTGTGCCTTATAAATTGAGCCGGGAGATAAAAGGGAAGAAGAAATCAGAAATCCCAGGCAGGGGGAAAGCCCAGAGGCATGAAGAGTGGACTTAAGTGGTGCAGGACATTTGAAGCTCAAGTTCAGGGAGATAAGGCTGGGGGCAGAGCAGATCACAGAAGGCCGAGTGTGCCAGCTAAGGAGTCCAGACCCGACTCTGAGAGGCAAACAGTAGGGTCAAAGTCAGCAGGTTGACACAGTTCGCTGCAGGCTTTTGGAAGACTGAGATCAGCGGAGGGGAGAGCGGCTTGTATGTGGCAGGACTAGGAGCTCAGTTGCCATCATCCAGACTTCCAAGGGAAATGTCGGGCCCTAGTGCTGATTCGGTTTGCGAAAACTCTGTCTTGCTACATCAGCTGTAGTTCCACGAAAGCTCTGCCGGGGTCAGGTGTCATTCACACAACCTCCTTCCCACCCTGGTGTCTGTGCCCGTCTTGTCCCCTTCCGTGGAATCCAGCCTTGCACAGCAAGCCCTTTCAAGCTTTTGTGCATTTCTCTATCTGGAAAGCTCCTTTTCTTCTTTATGCAATCACTCCACACAGATTGTGCCAAAATGTATAAAAGTCCCTGTTTTTCTGTGGCCCCAACAATACCCGAATTTTGGATCTTTGTCGATATGGTAGGTGACTAATGTCATCCTTGAGTATTTTTAATTTGTATTTCTTTTCTTTCAAGTTGAGCAGCTTTCGTATGTTGTTATATTTCCATTTCTATCTCTTTTTTCTGTCTGCTTTTACCCATTTGGCTTTTGACCACGATCTTTCTCTTAGCCATTTGTCTAAGATATGAGTGGCACATGTTTCTCTCAGTTTGCTGTAGACTTCTGAGGTCATTTAGTGTTTTCTTTTGTACCTTTTCTCTACGGAAAGGGCACAAAGTTGGTCGAACCATTGTCAAAGCTATAAAACTCTCAGTATCACTGGTCAGAGCCTGGAATTTTACTAGATGGGGATTACAGTGTCTACTAAAGTACACATCATGTAATAAAAATTCCAGAAATGTTCACAACTGTGTGTTACACTTTCCTTTTTCCTTAAAGAATAAAACTTTGCTTTAAGAAATGATTTGCACTGAAATATGAACCTGCAAGGTTTCCTTGAGGTTAGCAGATGCTTCTCTCTTACTAAAGACCATTCAATGGAGTCTTTAAAAATGCTTAGAGAAAGACTAAATTTTTATCTCATTCATGCCTGCCTATGATTTTTCCATGATTCTTGAACCACATGACTTAGAAGGCTGCCACAGAGGATTACATTTCTGGAGCCAGCTGGGAAAGAGGTGGATAAACTGCTTCAGAAGCTGTTTTTAAAACATGAACTCTAGAAGCCAACAATTTTGTGACACCATTTAAGAGTAAAAGATGGTCGTAGATAAATGCAATATTTAGAACAACCCCTGGTCCGGACTGCTAGTTAATCATTCTAAAATCTGTTCACTCATGCTGCCCTCGGTGCTTTTAAGTTGAGGGGATGATGACGAGAAGCCGCCATCCCTTGTTACAGCTCGCGTGGGGAATAACCATGGGAGAAATGTTGGCTGATCGACTAGCATACTTCGCCGCACATGAAACAGTTTCTAAGAACATAGAATTTGCTCCGGGAGTGAGGAAAATAGTAGTTCCCTGTCCTCAGCTTGTCACCATGACACTTGTACTTGGGTTGTCCTGGTTTCTTTCTCCATCTCAAATACTGTGCGATGGATATTGAACCACCTGAACTGACCAGTGGACATAAGGGACCACCAGCAACTCTTCCAGAGACTTTGCAGCAGAGATCGCCCCTGGGTCCTCCATTCTGACCGCTTCCCTGCAGCTGCCCACACGCCATATCCCACCTCCCCCTGGTGCCAGGGTTTTACACGTGGCCTACCCAAGAGGTCTTGTGCCAGGCAGCCAAGAAAGAAAAAAAACAACAGCACACCCTCCTACCTCTCACATCTCTAACATTGTACAATCGAGAAATTAAATGCTATTGTAGCAAAGTATGCGTGGACAGATGTTAATTTTGAAAAAAGGGCAAGTTATTCATTTATCGTAACATACGTGTTGAGTCAGGCACTCTTCCACTTTTGAGTTCCAGCAGCGAACAAGAACCCAAGATCCCAGCCTGGGTGAAGAGATGGGAAACAAATACATGATTACACATAGACAAACGGGAATCTGGGGAGCAGAATGACTTTCCCAAGATGGATCAGAAAGGCTTCCCTCCCTGAGGAGGCAACTTTTAAACTGGGAGCTTTACGGAGTGAAAATGAATCAGATGTTAGAAGAGCTCAGGGTAATAATATAGGCGCAATGATCTAGAAGAGCAAATCCACATCATGAAATGGATTCAAAGGAAGAGTCAGCAAAAAGAGGAGAGTTTCAGATTTATTTTTTAAAATTTACCACCATTAAGCCATCTTAACTATCCCATTATACAGATATGAAAACCAAGACTCAGAAAAATTGACATTATTTTGTAAAGGCTACCTTGCTTGGGCAACATGATTAAAGGTGACCTTCATGAACACTAGCTAGCTGTTTATTCCTGAACAGCTATCCCTGTTTTGTAGCTCCATGCATCCAAAATGAAACTTCCACAAACATTCAAAGCTATGAAGTGACTAAAGCAAAGAGATAGACAAAATGAGGTTTGAGTGGAGTGGAGAAAAATGCTCAAAGACCTATTAAATCTTTCCCTTCGGAGAACTCCCCAGGCAGTGAGGATTCTTAACAACATAAGGCAGATGTGGTGGTGCACACCTGTAATCCCAGATATCTGGGAGGCTGAGGTAAAAAGATGACAAGTTCAAGCCCAGTCTGTGTAACTTAGTGACTTAGAGAGACCTTGTCTCAAAATCAAAGATTAAAAAAAAAAAAAAAGGCTGAAGATATAGCTCAGTGTGAAGCCCTGGGTTAAATCCCCAGTACTAAAAAAAGATTTTTAACTTATGTTTCTATAGCATATATAAACAATTCTAAACAACACTTTGTGAAAAAAAGTGTTATATAAAAATTCCAAAAGAGGGTTGGGGTCATATATAAACATATAATAACATGACATATACTTTCAAACAAGGCCATATATACAAAGATACATCATATGTATAAACATATAATAACGTTAAATGGATACATCGTGAAAAAGCCTGCTGTGTCTGGATGGCAGGTGGTGCAGCCCATGAACAGAAAGGAAATCTTGGGGCCAGGAGCCAGCTGAGAAGCTGTGACATGCACTACCTGCTCCTTGGGGCTGGTCTTCTGTTACCTACGGAGGACTCACATGCTCAGTGGTCAGGGCCCTTTGCCTGGAGACACTTCCTCCATCTGTTCTCCTCTCAACCCAATCAACTCATTCCTCAGAGCCCCAGCGTCATACTGCCAGACCCAGGATGGGGAAGGCAATGGGCAAGGTCAGTGGTCAAGCTCAGTGTTCAAGGCCCAGAGAGAGGAATGAGGGCTTCCAGGAAAGCCATCCAGAGGCTTTGCAAAGAGCATCTTCAAAACAAACAGAATTGGAGGGTGTTAAATTGTGTCCCTCTCCTGCAATGCCTTGTTTGCGTGCACAGATTAAAAGGCAACACCTCCTTTCCGTGGAGGGTGAGAGCTGGGATGAAGAGGGCCAAGATCCCAGCCTGCCTCTTGCTGGCGTCACCCTGTGCAACAGAAGTTGAACTGTCCCCTAAGGCCCTTGCTGCCCAGCCCCATGGGCTGCTGCAGCTTTGGTTTCTCTTTGGAATATGCTCCCTGGTGATGTACCTGATGGAAGCCGGCTCAGGCTTCGGCCATCGTGGAGCTAACGTGCATCACCTGAACCCCAAGGGACCGAATGGCTAGAACGTGCATACCAGCATCCAGGAGGGCTCATCTTGGGCAAGTCAGTGCACCCCTTTGGAAGGGAGCCAGCCTCTTTCTCCCAGGCCAATTTGACCAGCAAGGGATACAAGTGGTAGCCGAAGAAAATAAAATGTTGGTACTTTGTCTTTAAGCCACATCCTGCAGTAAATCTTCGTATTTTCTGGATGTTGGCAGAATTGTCCAGCTCTGCCTCTGCACTTTCCAGTGGTGTCCTTGGGCTCCAACACCCTGACCTTGAAAAGAAAACATTCACATAGTCAGCGCCCTGGCTATGTGAAGACCGTTCCGTCTCAGAGTATCCGAAGGAGGGGAGGTTCAGAAGCTGCTTTTCCTTTCCTTCTGAGAGGCCTAATCTGCAAGGCTTTCACAGTGACAAAATCGAACACTTAGTAGTAATTGTGTGTGGGTTCTAGCTATGAACTTGCCTAAAATGTGAAATTTCACACGAGCAATCCTGTTGTGCGGATTTTTCCACGGATCATCAGGAAACAGAGCTTTTAGACAGATCGGGAGGAAATCAAACCGTGCAGGCCCTCGAGTGAGCAACTTTCTAGCAAAACCCTTGCGTCTTCTTCCCACAGGCACAGGCGCCGTGCTTTGCCAGGCGTTTGAGAAATGCAGACGCACACAGCTTCTGATGTGATGGCTTTACAAGAACAATGTTCACTGGTGCAGAATAGCTGAAGTCACACTATTACTCCAGCCATGATCTTGGGGATCAAGAGTTAGGCTGGAAAAAGGAAGACCAAAAGTGACCACATGCTGGACCCCAAGTGGGACAGGCAGGTAGAAGGACCAGGCCCATTCTGAAAGGCAAACAGATAGGCATCGGGGAGAAGAAACGGGATGAGGCTTTCAACCCATCCTGGGCTCCACTGTCAGTATTAGGAGTCCTTGGAGCTCAAATAAACCAGGCTCCAAGGTCATGATCTCAACAGTTTTGAGGAATAACTAGAAGGTATTTTGGAAAATGTCCCTCAATTGGGATTTGTTGGACATGTCTCTGATGATTAGAATGGGGTTTTCAGGAGGAAACCCCAAAGAGGTAAAGACCAAAGAGGTTAAAAGCTATTCTTATTATGTCATATCAAAGGTGCATGCCATCAGCATGATTTATGACTTCTAAGGTCATAAATCTGGCTGGAGTCGAAGGATCTCGCTGTCAGAGTTATTCCTTTCTTCTTCTCTTTCCGTACTGTCCCCTTGGGAAGAAGGTACTATGCACAGCCCACACTTAAAAAGTAAGATTGTGTCCTACCTCCTTGAGAGCTATCTGCACAAATTATTTGGAATGCTAATTCTGTGAAAACCAAGGTGTCAATAGGGCCATATTCCTTTCTGAATAACCCATTTTCTTGACCTCTAGCTTCTAGAAGGCACTTCCATTCCTTGGCGCATACACCCTTCCCTCCATCTTCAAGTTCAACAGCAAAGTGTCGTTGTGACCCTGCTTCGGTCAGCACATCTCTGATTACATTCAGGAAATTTGCAGGCTGATGAACTTCTACAAATAGATTCTTCAAGATAATTCAGGATAATCTTCTATCTCGAAGTCCTCAGCCATAATCATATCAGCAAAGTTCTTATCTCCACACAGGTAAAATTCACAGGTTCCAGAGACTGTAACGTATACAGATTCGGAGGGGCATTAGCTTGTCTAACACATAAATGATGTGGAGCATGAATTTGTATGTTTATTTTCCATCAGTCTGTGTTCTTTGTCGAGTTATCTATTCACATCTTTTGCCAAGTTTTTAGTTAGGTCGTTGCTTTCTCATTGTTGAGTTTTAAGAAATATTTGTGTATTTGGGGTCTAAATCCTTCATCAAGACCTACATGGGAATGCTCTCTTTCAAGTCTGCTTCTCTATCTTTTTGCCTATTTGTTATTTTTATTGATGACTGCAATTATTTGGAAAGTGTTCCCCCCAATTTCATGTCCCCCCAGAACTTGTCAATGTGACTTATTTTGGAAATAGAGACTTTGTGGGTGTTATCAAGTTAAAAGGTCACAATGGATGAGAATGAGCACTAACTAATAATTGCTGTCCTTCTGAGATAAGAGAGGTTTGCGCACAAACATGCAAAAGGAAACTCCGTGTGATAGCAGAGGCTGGGGTGAGAGAGATGCATTTATAAGCCAAGGAAAGCCAAAGAAGTGACTTTCCATGCCAAAGAAGGTCAAAGATTTCTGGAGCTAGGTGAGAAGTTGCCTTTGTTCTGAAAAACAAAAACAAAAACAAAACACCTTAGTAAGGAAAGAGGTTGGGGAAGCCAGGAATAGATGGGTGGCCAGGAGAAATATGCTAGATTCCAGTGATTCAAGTTGGCACCAGTCTGGTTTAAGCTGCTACCCAGCTGGTGTTGCGATGTGATGTTACAAGAGAAGAGAGCCATCGCCCACTACTGTGCAGCTTTGGGAGGTGCAGACAAACCAACCTTCAGTATCTCTTGCTAAGAGAAGTCTTCCCATTTGTTACATTGAAGGGAAGTCATTCCTTAAGGAGCAAGATATATATCCACACACTCAAATACCTACTCATACATAAGACAGGTCTTTCACTTCTTATCCAGAAAACCATCATGGAGAAAATATACAACACCAAACTAGATAGAAGCTAATGGAAAGTTAAATAATCTCCACCAGAGTTGGGGTCCTGGGAAAGTCGGAATGGGTGGTTTTGGCTTGAGTCAGCATGGGGGTTCTTCAAACCTGTGGATTTATCTGTCAGAACTTCTGGATTCCAATCCTGCCTCCCCTATTAGTATCTGTGGGTCCCTGACGAGTGATTTAATCACATAATGGTCTGCCTGAAAACAGAGATCCTAGTCATTACACTCAAAAAACATCAAACACCATAGTGCAATGGGTAAAACTATAAAGAAGGATTCCAGAGCGGGATGCATTAGGGAATAACTAGGGATCAGTAAGGAATTGGAAGTAATCTTTAGATATTTTATCTACTAAAACATGAAGACCACTGTATGAGTTCATTTGGCCCCAGACACAGAGAAACCAAACAACAGTAGGAAGTATTGCTTTAAAAATGCCCAGAGTTTATTATGTTTCTTAATTTGGCAGAAAATACACTTACATCATCACTCTGGTTTATATAGCTGTAGAAGAGGTTTCCACCACTCATATACACATAGCTTTGTGGGCCATGGAATCATACACAGAGGCCAAAATCCTCCGAAAATCATACCCAAAAACATGAACACAAAGCAAATTTCAGAATGCAAAATTTTCAATTTGTTAAAATAGTCTACCGCGCCCGTAGCACAAAAGTTCACATCTTGGTGGTAAATTATTCCTCAGGCAGATCTTTGCAGCCTACAGAGGGGCTTGTGACCACCTGTCCTGGGCACCTTGTTCCCCATGCGATAGCCATTACCCGTTCTGTAACCCAGTGAGGGGAGGCATTGCAGACAGCATGTCCCTCCTAATCACCTGCTCTGTGCATGGTGACGTGATTGTTGGTCTGCGTTCCGGCCCATCTGCCCAGATAGCTTCTCGGGTTTCGATGCCCACTGCGTCCACACCATGGAGTTTAGTGGTGGCTGTGGTTTGTGTCCGAACTGGGCTGGGAAGCATGGTCTCTTGGGCCAGACTCAGAGTCATGTGGATCGTCTTTTTGCCCGTGATCTGCTCTCTAAGGGTGGCCTCTAGAGCCTGGCTTGGAGTCCAACAGGTGGTCCTGTGTACCCTAATCTGTTCTATCTTCAGGGTGGTCGTTTTGGTCCTGATTCCGCTGGGATGGCGGGCTCCAGGATGAGTTTCATGCCCCTGACCAGAGGAATGACTGCCAGCTTGCGGCTGAGCTCTTTGGTACCTTCCGCACTCTCCGGTCTTCAGGAAGGCCTTGGAGCCCTCACAGATGCGCTTATGGAGGCACAGCTTCCAGCCAGTCTGTCTCCAGTGGACCCTTTAGCCATCCAAACAACACACACCAGACGGTGGATCACCCAAAAGGAAATGTGCAGTCAACATTGAGCATGCCACCTTCTCCTGCTCGGCCACAGCCACAGCCACTTTGCCTCCGGCATGGTCTCCGATGACAAACGAACCCTCAAACAAGACCTTGGATGACTGCTTTTCGAGTCCTGATCTAAGGCTTGCCCAGAGGGTCCCACTGATCCTCCCTCTCAGCAAGTTGTCCCCTCTGCTATCTTGGACCTTCACAAAAGCACCGAGAAGCCAGGAGGAGGAGTGAGGGCACAGTGCTGCCGGGAGTCTTCAGCTCTAGTTTCCTGGCTGCAGCTGGGCAGGCACCAGAGGCAGAGAGCATCCTGTAACACTTCTTACAGGACCAATCCGCTGATAATGAATTTCCTCCTTTGTTTGTCTAAATCTTTACCTCCCTTACTTTGAGGGATCATTTTATTGGATATAGGTTTTTAGAAGGGTGGATTTCTACTTCGAAATGAAATATTTCACTCTACTCTCTCCTTCCTTGCATGGTTTCTGATGAGAGGGTCCCTATCCTTACTCCTCTGAGAGGTAAAGTGCTTTTTAAGTGTTTTAATTGACACACAAAACTTGTACATATTTGTAGAGTACCATGTACTAACATTTTCTTTCTCTGGTATCTTTCAAGATTTTTCTACACCTATGTTCCTCTACCGTTTGAGTATGATCCGTGCCCCTATGTAGACTTTTAGTATTCACTGGGCTTTCCAGACCTGGCACTTGATGCTGTCATTAATTTGGGAATGTTTTTGGCCATCATTACTTCAATACTTTCTGCTCTATTCCCTTTTCTTTCCCCTTCTTGTACCTCCATTAAACTAAAGTTACACCTTGTATCATTGTCCCTCAGTTTGTTGTAGCTGAAGAAAATGCGAAAGCTTCTCTGGTGTCATCCTTTTTGTCTCCTTCCTGAAGAAGGCTCTGAGCTTATTCCACCCTGCTCACCCTGACATCATGGTGAGGCGAAAGTCTATAAAAGGTCGGGGGCCCCGTAAGACTACAGGCCCCAGGGGTTTCCGATTCTCTTAGTCTACACTCCATCTCTGGCAGTTTATCAAATGACCATCTAAATGTTCCCACAGTTTATGACTCCTGTAGCTTCTGGTTAGGTCAGCAAATCCATGCTGCCTCTGCCTCTCTACAGTTTGAGATGACAGTTTGCACTGCCTTTGCACTTCTCTGATGCTTCCAAGAAAAGTGACTGATTTTCAGTTTGTCAAACTTTTTTTTTTAAAGAAGGGACTGATAGCTTCCGAGCTCTTTACAGGTACTCACTCAATCTTTATTTTCAAAGTGTGCATGAAAATCCCACAGAGCAGAATTTGACTAGCTCTGCAAAAAAAAAAAAAAAAACCAGAGCACCCTGCCGTGCATCTCCCTTAACCCAGAAATCTTCCGAGGGAGCCTCCAGCTCCCTGTTGGAGCCCACAGAACACTGACCTGCAACATGCATCCTGGAAGGAAAAGCAAGTGAGGACAAAAAATATCCTTGATTAATGGGGCAAAGAAACTACAGGCCTCAGCAGTTTCTGAGGATAAGAGTTTCTCCTTCATCTCCCGAGGGGACAAGAGTTTGAAAAAGTCCTCCATGATCTGATGGTGGGGAGACCAAACACCCACCCTCTGCAGCGGTGGGTAATCTAACAGTTCGTTCTTGTGCTTATTCCCCACTGACTCCCCAGTTTCTGCTCCCTGGAATCACGTTCCGGATGAATGACCCACGCGCAAGCCTTTATCTCAGGCTCTGCTTTCGGGAAACCCAGGCTAAGAGGTACAATTATTGAAAGAGAAATCTTGCCAGCCATCTGTGATGGAGAAAAGCAACCCTTTGCCATTAAACAACTAAAAACTGCCCATGCGTGACTTCCCGCGACTTTCCCACTTGTCAAAATCCTACTCTTGTGAGTTTCCTCTCTCCTCCTCCTGGATTTAGACAGCACCTTGTCAGCTGCATAGCATGCTCTGCTTTTGTCCACTTTCCTCTGTATTTTGAGAAAAAACATTCAATAAGAAGAAGAAAAGAAAAAGAAAACAAGACCATTAAGATTAGCAAGAGTTAGAAAAGCAATTAACTGAATATTTCAAAATAACTAATAGAGAGTATTTTGAATGTTCTCAACACAAAGAAATTCTGTATGTCTGAGGTGACAGAGGTGTCAGTGTCCTGATCTTAACATTATACACTGTATTCATTTACTCAAATGCCACACTGAACCCTTAAGTTATATACAGTTCCTGAATGTCAACTTATGTAATATAATAATAATTTTTAATTACTATTCCAAGTATGGCTTGGAGTAGCTGGTTGTTTGTCTGCGAACTGTTTTTTCATTCTACAAACAGTTAATAAATTTTGTCCATAACATAAATCAACTGCATGATGTTATATGATATTTTCTTCAATTGACTTTTTAAATTATCTAAGCACTAGTATGAATATTGTTCACTACACACAATGTTCTGTTCTAGGGGCCTTACTGATATGACCTCACGCAATTCTCAGAAAACCTCATTTATGTGATAGGCAATATTCTCATCCTCATTTTACAGGTAGGAAATCTGAAGCACAGTGGAGTTAAGGATTTTCCCGACACTACACAGCTCCTAAGAGATAGCACTAGCCTCCGAGCTGGCCCCAACCCCCTTTCCTCTTGGTACCCACATCTTACGCCATCGTCTCCCATAAAGCAGAAATAGAAGTGTGTGACTTTCAAGAGCAGGTCATGTAAGACCCTGTTGCTCTTGCCTGACTCTGCCAGGTGACTTGCTTTGGGGAGCCAGCTTCCCTGTCATGGGGATCTTCAGACTTCCCTCGGAGGAGGCCAGGATCAGAGGCCTCAGGCAACATGCAGCACCACTGTGCCAGTGCGCAAGGGTGCCATCTTGGATAAGGAGCCTCCTGCCAGCCTTCTGGTGGCTGCAGCTTTGGCTGTTACGTTAGCCTCATGAGTCCACCAACCTTAGAATCCCAAATTCCTGACTCACACAATGTGTGTGAAATAATGCATCTTGGTGTTTAAAATCTCTAAGCTTGCGGCTGCTTGGTTATGCAACAATAGATGACTCTCACAATAGGGTCAAGTCTGGCTCCAGAATCTGCTTTTTTTGTCTTTATGTCTTATCTTTCAATGGAGAGCTTCTGTTTGGTATAATAAGGACAGTGGAAAGAGAAATGAGGATTTAGAAATACATAACTTCTATGGGATGTCACTTAGTGCTGAGATTGTGTATAAGCTACCATCATTCAAACCAAGACCCTCAGCACGCACTCCAAACTGAGAGCACGGGAGTGCACAAGAGGATCTGGGCTTTGAAATAAAATACACCTGGATTTCAAGCCCCCAAAGATCATTCTCATTTGGTGCATGTCCCGAAAAGAGGCCATAATAACCAGGGAGACAAACGGTAACCCAAAGGCCCTGTCTCACCAATCAAAGCTTCGAATTGGCTCTTCTATATTTATTTGGGATGCACAGAGTTCCAGGACAGACAGATTCCTTCAGAAGTGAGGATGTTTGCAGACTGGGTGATGTTGGGCTGTGGATGCCCGTGTGACACTCCTGCCGAGAGAGGATGTCAGCAGTGTGGTCACCGATCAGCTAGGAGAGTTTAGAATCAGGACTCAACTTACCTGTTGATGGGGCCAAAGAACGATGAAGAAAGACGAGAATTTTTTATTCTGTGAGCCATTTTCGTGTCAATATTCTTACACGAAAAATAGGGAGAAAACAAATATTTTTAACAACAGCTAGTGTTTATGAAGTGCCATACACTCCCTGTCACAACTAATTCAAGCATCATAGCATGACAGCTACCACAGGTAATAAGTAAACAAATGAATGTGAATGCATGTATTCCAATAAAACTTTATTTACAAAAATAGGCAGAGACCAGATTTGGCCTCTGGCTGTCCCTCGTACTGACTAGCGTGAGCCATGGCATGCTCGTTCTCCCCTCCTAGCTTCTGAATATGCTGTCCCCTCTATCTGTGTCACTCTTCCCCTTCTGCTAAAATGCTTTTGCCCACTCACTCATTAGCACCGAGCTAAATCACCACTTCATTGAGGGAAGTGCCGTGCACACTTTAGACAAGTACGTGCTCCGCTCCTGTGCACTGCCAAGTCTATTTCCTCTGTCATCTCATCCTAGTCTATCTGTTTCCATGTCTGTCTTCCCTGCTGAACTGTGAGCTGCATGAAGACGGGGGTGTCTATCCCCTGCCCCATTTGATCGCTGTTTGTTCCACACAGTAGGTGCTGGATAAATGCAGGAGGAAAGAATGAGTGAGCACGATGTGACAGAAAAATCTAAGACAAATTTCAGACACTTCACATCGTGTATTTAACAATTTTTCCTAAAGCTATCATGTTCCCAAGAAATGGATTCTCTACTTGTATATATATTTTTCACATCCGCAGGCAATTTTGCCTCTATTTTATGGTGTAAGGCTCTCAAAATGAGGAAATGTCTGTGAAATCGTGTTTAAGGCACTTACATTCTCTAGCCACTACTTCCCTGCGACAGTGACCTTTAAATTTAGCCTGAGTGTAAGTGAGGTTGTCAGAACATCAGGTTACATTATGCAATTCAGCTGTTTGTGCCTTTTAAAGACGATGTAAGTTCCAGCATGAACTGCATGGTGGGAAAGTTACCCTGCCGATATTCTGGAAACCACCACAGTCAGGGTGCATCCGGAAGTGGGTCAGTACTCAGAAAGCCTCGCGATTCTTGGAAATCAGTTCACTGGAAATGTGCCCTCATTTATCCTTCCAGAAAACAAGTAACCTGCGCCTCCTGCGTGGCGTGGCTATGTCAAGCGATTGCAGAAGCTTGCATTGGAATGGTCCCTGCAGCATTTATTCTTCTCTTTCAGGAAGGCGTGCGGAGCAGTGTGCTGGGACCTTCAGGACACTGAGGAATCATTGACTGGTCCACCTAAGCTGAGCCTCAGAGTGTTCCCGGGCTGGCCCTGGTACTCAGGGGCCCTTCCTAGGTGTGGAATCCCCATCTCTCCGTGCAGCCTAACAGAGTTTAGATGTTCTGTGTCCTCACTGACAAACAGCTTGGATGTGGAGCTAAGCGGCTCGCAGAGACACTTCCAGCACCGGCTCTTACAGTTAGTTGCTTCAGGGTGATTTCAGACGCCAAGTTGCCGGGGCAAGAAGTGTAGTGTGCTAGTCACTTTCTTGCCACTGGGACAAATTACCTGACACCCACAACTTACAGGAGGAGAGGTTTATTTAGCTAACAGTTTCCAGGGGGTTCAGTCCAAACTTGTCTCACTCTAAGACAGAAACGGTATGGTGGAAAGGCCTGCCAGAGGACAGCCCCATGGCAGCCAGGAAGCAGAGAGAGAGGAGGAGGAACCAAGGTCAAGAACACACCCTTCCAGTGACCCGCTTCCAACTGATCCCAGCTCCTGACCACATGTTTAGCTCCTGAATCACCCATGGATGGATCCACTGAAGAGCATAGCACCCCCACAATCCAACAACCTTTCACACGCATGAGACTTTTGGGGAACATTTTAGATCTAATCCATAGCATGAAGGGAGGGACACAGGACCCAACTCCAAATGATGAGACCAGGCTTTTCTGCCTGAGTCTTCATTGCCCTAAAACAAAGACTTCCAGCTGTTCCCCAAGCCCAGGGCTAGTGCTGTCAGCCAAAGTCTGCAGAGAAAGATGAGGAGACAACACAGAAACGTGGCGATCCTAACAGGATGGAAGTGGCACAGAACCAGCTTCATCCTGGGAACACCACAGTGTGGTGTTAGCCAAGGGTCCCTCTGCCCCTCTGCCCATCCAGCTGAAATGGTAATGGGTCTGCAAAAGGTCTCAAAGCCCAGGACAGGCAGGAGCATCTGATAACATGAGAAGCACTGTTGGGACTTGGCTAAGCCCAAGTTCTGAGTGCTACATGTGTAGTAGTTGGAATCATGTGTAAATGCCATTTTTCCAGGCTCCAAATGGCTAAATACAGGTAATTTCATGTTTCCACCTGCAACTAACTCTTTGGATTTTTTACAACAATCCTCTAAACACTTGTTTTCTGGTGTTATGAACCTACACAAGTCTTAAGATCAGCTCTGGCCAATGTGCCTTAGTTTCCTGCCCTGTAAAATGGAACTAAGAGTACTACTTGCTTCGTGGGATCATCTTAGGGGAAAGAACCGTCCCTTAAGGACTAAGTGAATGAATAAACTTAACAGTCCTTGACACACGATGCTCATTAAATATAGGTCATTATCACCGGCTCTATAGTAAGTGGTGCTTGATGTCTCCTTTATCCCAGGCATACCTCGTACATGGGTATATGATGCTTTCTCCTGCCAAGCGCTTATTTTGTCCTCTGAAACGGCACTGCAGATAACTAGCCGTCCTCCACCCTCACGGACAGCCAACTGAGAATTTTTTTTTTTTTTTTTTTTGTGCTAGGGATGGAACTCAGGGCCTGTGCTTGCTAGGTGAGCATTCTAACCACTGAGCTAAATCCTCAGCTGACTGAGAATTTTTGCCTTCTCCAGCTGTGGAGTGTGCCTCGGCCCCAACATGGGTCAATGAGACTTCTTCACCTGGTAGTTTGCAAGCCACATTCTTCTGTTTTCCTCTGATTCTGCAGCTATTCTGTGTCCTTCCGATAAATTCATTTTTATATAGACGATGGGTAGAAGGGAGGAAAATGGATGGTAATTTAGCAGATTGTTATCAAATTAAGTTGCTGAAGTCTTTATTGTTGCAACCAAAGATCCTTAACATACATTATTGGAAGTAGATATTCTAACACACTTTTTCTAAACAGCGAAGTGACGCGTGCTGTGTGGTAAGGTTTCACAGCTCTGCGTTAGTAGGTGGTATGCACCTCACTTTGCAGATGAAGCCTGTGCCCGTTCACCTAGTCAATAGCTCTGCGTCCTTCGCAAGTCTCTGGACCGCTGAGTCTCGGAACTGACCTGTTGCTTGAGTTTGGTTGCTCCACCCACCCTCAGGACGTTTCCGAGAATCCAATACGACTGAAGTATAAAAACACTCTTGTAAACCAGTTAAGAGCCACATAATTGTAAATTGTATTATAATTTCCTTTGACCATAGGATACGTTTTAACTTCTCTTCATGGTGCCCAATTTAAATCATTTGTTGTTCTTTCTGAATAATAAAAAATAAAGAAGGTTTTTATACAAACCCCAACAATACACACTTTAGGATAATGAGGTTCTTTTCCTTGGAAGCAGCATTACATCAGTATGGATTTTCCAGTCGTTTTTTTCCCTTGCCGCACTAATCAAAGCTGAAGCTTGTGTTCTTTGCTTTTCTGATCCAACATAGAGCCCTTTCCTCTCCTTCCCTTTATTTCCCTCCTATCTTTCCCACCTCAAAGTCCCCGAGGACCAATAAATGCCAGCAGTGACTGTGCACAGCCTTATGAAAGCTTTTAGTAAATTAGGAATTAGATCCAACTTCCTGTTTCAGGACGGAGATTTAAATGAAGGCTTTCCAAAGTCTACTGAGGATTACATAAAGAGTAAGCAGGAATCATGAAAATTACGAATGTTATTTGCAAATGCCAGCATTTTTAATAGACAAATAATGCATGGAATCAATGTGCAGTGTATTAGCAGAGGATAAAGAAAACCAAGAGGAAGGAAAACACATTTTACTCCTGCCGACCAGATGAACATTCCTATTGGCCCACAGTGCCATCTTGTGGGCCATTTTTAAATAGGGCTTGGTTTTCAGATGCTGGTGCATTAGCTGGACTATTCCTGATCACCTAAATCGTCCATTAGAGCCTGCAAAAGGTTTCCTGACTCCCCAAGAGAGCAAGATGATCACACCCAGGAGAACACACGTGCTAGTTCAGCACTTGTCCTCATTAGGTGTAGCTGACCAGTCATCCGTGCTTTAAGTAAGCCTTCTCTTCACTCTGTCGTAGCGGATGTTCATGTTTCTTCTTTCTGATGCTTTCTTTCTAGCCTCCTTCACCAACAACGCTTCACCTCCACAACTCGTAAGGTGGGTTCTTTTCTTCCTTGCTCTAGACCAAGTGTTTCTTCCTTTCCACAAGGAACTGATGATCATCCAGGGACACAGGACCTTCTCCCAGAAGTGGCACGCAGTGACCACACACACACACACACACACACACACACACACACACACACACACACATTTTGACCAGTGATTTCTGAAGGTTCCTGAAGCTCCCGGCTCAGTATTTAGAACCCTTCTTATATTTAGTGTTTCCTTCTGAAGTCTTACGGATGGAACCCAAAGTTTTAACTCTCTCATCTACGTCTCAGACTCCTGTATCTTCTCCTGCTCAGTCTTCCACTTCCAGCCACCCTCGCCGCTTCTGATTTGAACAGCCTGCTCTTTCCTGTAGCTAAGCCTGAGTCGCATTCACCCCGCTCTCAGGATTGCCCTTGACACACTCAAGTTCTCCCCACCATTCAGGGCCTGGATGATGGGAAGCCAATCCCTAATGAGAGAGAATCACGATTTCTCCTTGGGCTCTTTTTAGACCATTTTTTAAATTCTTCACATAAAATACTGCAGATTTTCTAGTGCTCATAACTTCTTTGGCAGATAAATTCTTAAGGGGAAAGACGCGTCCCTTGTTTAGTTCCGCAGCCTCTATAACAGCTAGTGAGGGCTTCCCTTCTAGGTGTTGCTGTAACAAGGTTGCAGTTGGAAGCCTTTCCGCTCTCACTCTGCACACTGCTGTGTGTGACTCTGAGCAATGAGGGGACACTCCCCACGCCTCGGCCACCCCCTGTGCACAGGGACCCGCTAGCTCCTGTCTGAGGGGTCCTGGGGCAGATTCGACAAGGTGAGACCTGTAATGTGCTGCGGACATTTCCAGGCACACAGCTGAGATCAAAATATGTTTCTTGAATGAAAGGACACTCAGAGGAGGAAAAGCAGCCGAGATCACCATGTCCAAAAAACGGCTTCCAATGACTTTGGAAGCAAGTGGGTTTCCTCTTTTCCTTTCTTTCAATAAAAGTGATTAGAGTACCTAAAAGTGAGGAAGTTGGCTAAGTACTGGAGAAGCGAAGTTGAGTCAATAGTTTGCTCTAATAGCTCCAATCCTGAAAATTTCCCCATCAGTATTGGGCTGCCAGCCCCCAGAAGGCGTCATTCTATTCATCGTACTCACAGAAGTCATTCTGTGCAGCACTATTTTATTTTGGCCTGTGTGGCTGGCTTTTCAGTCTGAACTGACTAGCAAGCATAGTTCTGCTACAGCAGGCTGGTCTTGAGGTACCAAAGGCTTTAAGAGAAACTACAGGCTGTCAGCAGTGCAGCAGAGAGAGCCCGGAGTTGGAGGTGGGGGTCTGACTACAGGACGTGTTCTTTGCTCCAGACCAGTTTCCAGAGAACAATCAACGACTTCTACAGTTTATTTGAGACGCTCACAACTGTTGATATAAATTCTCTTATGTCCTCCAGCATGATGTTTTGTACAAAAGAAAAACCTGTTTAGAAGATCTTATTTTTAAATAAAAGTGTGATTTTTTACAACTGAAAAAAAAAATAATGTCTTCCCAAGTTCTGCCATATTGCTTGCTGGCTCATTAAGCTACTTAATACACCCGCTGGGTGAAGTGTGACACTTCTGCTTGTACCACAACTTTGTTGGACTTAATGTTTTTCAACCGTCTGAATTTTGTTAATCTGGTAGGTGTAGAGCAGAGTCCTGTTGCTATTTAAGTTGGGCATCTCCATGATTGTGAGTGAAACTGGACTCTTTTTTCCTATACTTGTAGGTCTTTTAAGTTCCCACTCTGAGTCTTTTCTTCACAGTCCCTGATGATTGAGTTGGTTTTCTTGCCTTTTTTATTGATTTTCAGGAGTACTTTGTATATTGTAGCTACCAAACCCATTCAAAAATGCTATTTTTTTCATTGGCTCATAAGTTTATGTTTCACAGTGAACTTTCTAATTATATGAAAATCTCTCTCATTGTTTATAGTATAAGGTAAAGCTCTCCTTTAAATCAGTCCCTTTGGTCTGTCCTTCATCCATTGACTTATCTTTCCACTTCTACCAGATTACAAATTCCTAGATACATTAATGAACTTTCAACCCTTTCTCTTTTTTTTTAATGGTACCAATGTTTTATTAAACGTAGGAAAAAACAGGCTCTGCAGAACGAGTTTGGGCCAAGTGAGAGTAGGCAAAGAAGTGCACTCTGCAGCGCGAGAGTGGGCCACCGTGCGAGTGAGAGCTCCGTGGCCTCTATCCCCTTCCTTGGCACAGCTGAACATCCCTGCAACAGCGCGGCCTGCGACGTGGCTTCGTAGCATAGCTTCACATCTACTAAGGGACTCTCCCTCGTTTGCACTTCTTTCTACAAATTAGCTCGGTTAGTCACATACTTTTAATAGTAACCACTAATTTGAGAATGTCTGTTAACTCTCAAAAAATAGTGCCAGAGTTTTTTTTAATTGCATTTAATTTATAAATTAATTTTAAGAAGATCAACTCCATTACGTTTTTGTTATTCCACACATGAACATCATGGTACATTCGCATGTTCATCATGGTACATTCGCATGTTCAGTTCTTTGTCTATTTCCTCCCGTAAAAGTATAAACTACTTTCTGTGAAGCTGCTATGTGGGCCTGGGCTATAGCTCAGTGACAGAGCTTGCGCTTAACGTGCGTGATGCCCCGGGTCAATGCCTGCCAAGAGAAGAGCTCTCATGTGTTTTTTGCTAAGTAAATTCTTCAATATGTCACAGATTTATTTCCGTCATGATTGTTAGGTTATCTTCCACTATATTTTCTCATCCGTTGCTGCTGATATAGAGGAACACGATTATTCTTTCATATAGTCTTTGCTAATATTACTGGCGAGTTTAACAGTTTGTGACTATTCACACTTCTGGGAAGATTTTCATATCACCTTCACTTAATGTCACTCTTCTTTTCCCTTCCCATTTTGCAGCTTTCATTTCTTCTTTTTTTTTAACTTATAGTAGCACTGAAGACCTCCAAAACCAAGTTCACAAAAGCAGTGACAAAGGGTTACGTTCTGTTTTCTAATGTTAATGAAAATGATTAAGGATTTCTCCATTAAAGACAGTTCTGCTGTAGGTGTGTAAGGTGCGTGTCTTTCCTCTAAGGTTAGGGAGGCTCCTACTAGCCTGCACTGTGTTACACCGTATCAGATTTTCAATCCATTAATTGTATGACTATCCTTTAGATCATTGAGTTGGGTTACATCAAGTTAATTTTTGTGAATGCTATTTGTGTTCAAATAAAATGTTACTCGATTATAAATATTTCACTTATTTATCTGCTATCAAATTATCTTCAGTTGTTTGAAAGTCGTCCATTCTGCTTTTAAAGTACTTATTTTTAATCACTAAGTCCAATTGTTGGGTTTATTTTTCTCTACGAATTTCTTAAACTTAGCGTTAACTTTTTTCCTACAAAAAAACAAGCAGAACTTAAAATTCTCTTCACTCCTCTGACATTTTTTTTCTTTTTACACTATAGATTCTGCTAATTACTCATCCACTAGATTCTCTCTCATATTATACATCTCATCTCCTAATTTTTAGGTTGGTTTTTTTCTTTACAAATGCTTGTCCTGGCCTGGTATTATATTTTTCCTCTACCATCTCTTGACATATTTACTATATCTATTTAAAAATATTTGTTCCATTCCTTCTTCATCTGGTATGGGTTATTTCCATCTGTTTTTTGTTATTTGTTGTTTTTTATATTGGCAGAGTGGTCAGATGGCTCCTATTTCTCTGTGTGCATTCCTACTCCTCCGGAAATATGAGTTGCTTCCCCAGGTAATCTGTGCCAGGAAAGGAACAAGTCCACCCCTGGTTGTCCTCCTGTGAGCTGAAGAACAACTTCTCAACATTTTTCTTGTGTCTTCCATTTGCTGTTCTGACCAGGCAACATTGGGCTTTGGGAGAGTTGCTTTTTAACAAGATAAAACAAGACGAGTGACTTAAACAAGTTATCATCCTGTAGTCCTGGAGACTGACAGTGCCACCGGGAAGGGTTCCTTCTGAATGCTGTGAGGAAGCTCCTGTCAGTCCGCCCCCCTGGCTGCTGGGGCTTTGTTGGCACTGTGTGACATCCTTGGCTCCTAGAAGATTGTTCCGATCACCTTCAGCCCTACACCCTTGATGTATGTGTGTCTCTGTTCAAATTTCCTCTGTTAATAAGGACACTGATCATATTGGGTTAGTAGCCCAGCCCTCTCCAATGTCACCTCAGTGAATTACACCTGCAATGTTCCTATTTCCAAAAAGGCCACATACCAAGGTATTGGGGGATGAGACATCAATATGTGAATTTTGAAAGACCCAATTCAACCCATAAGAACCTTCAAAGCACCTCCCTGGACCTCTGCCCTGGGCACAAAGATTTTATAGTCTGCACCTCTAATCCTCGCCCTGTAAAGGGAAAGGGAGGGGAGCTTTGGCCTCACTAGTTTCTTGTTTCTCACCCAGCTGTATGGGAACCACTGCTTTTCTGATTTATATTGGCGGAAAAAAATGTAGAACGAAAATTAATCATAACAAAAGAGCTTCGTGCATCTGCAGGGGTATCTCCTCCCACTCCGAGTGGCCATTCCTCCTCTACATTGTCACCCAGTGGGAGTTTTTACCGTTTTTGAGCTTCGCAGATCCACCGCATTCTCTCCTGCTCGTCAAAGGAAGTTCCATGGACGGCGGGCATAGTCCATGTTAATTTAATATCTAGTGCAAATCATCCTTTGTCTGAAGTTGTTTTGTAAATACACCAATTGGCAGCCCGCTCTTAGTTCATCAGTTATTTCTGATCTAGAGAAGAAAAGAAAGGGAGCTCAAGTTTCCCACAATGGAGGCTCTGGGTAGGCAATTAAAGCTAAAAGCAAAGTTTTTAAAATGTATTTTAAAGTTAAAGATTTTTGCTCAAGAAAGACTAAGCAGCTATAGAAAAGTTAGGACATTGATAAATGATGGTTTTCCCCAACATAGATTATTGTTCAAAACAAAAAGGTGCTTATTAAGGGGCTGTGGGTGCATTCATTTTTCTTTTCAGCATTTTTCAGCGCCTGCCTTGCTATGGTTCTTCTTCCTGTTCTAATGCACTTTGAACAAATGTGTGGAAAGGCAGGAGGCTAGAGTGAGAGGCCAGGGGTCCAGGTGCTTGCCTTGAGTTGGTCACGGGATGATGCTGAGCAGGGGACTGGGTTTCAGCTTTCCTTTGTCAAAGAAGGGACCAGACCCTCCTCGTCATCCTAAGTTGTCACCAGATGTACCATTTGTTTGTCATAATGTGAAGATGAGCACACATCGTACTGCTGTTAGTTTCTTTGAGAACCTAAAGGCGCTAAATCTCCAAGAAATGTCATTCTTATTTTCTTTCCTTTTTATTTAGCTCACAGATAAGTAAAATGACCTATTGGAAGTGATTCTGAAGTTGTATTGATTTTATCAACCTGATGGCAACATCGGAGTTTATAAACACACCACCAGATCCTAATACTTAAAGTTCTAAGTGGATTACTACAGTCTGCTGGGCATGGTGTGACTCGCCTGTAATCCACCCTCAGGGAGGCTGAGGGAGGAGAAACGCAAAATCTAGCCCAGTCTGAGCAACGCAGCGATTTAGTGAGACCTGTCTCAAAATAAAAAATTAAAAAGGGGGCATAGCTCAACTACAAAGGCCCTGGGCTCAGTCTCCAATAAGGGACACACATGTGCGTGCACACACACACACACACACACAAATTAATACATTCTGAAAATATTTGAAACACAACAGTAAAACATGCAAGAACAGATAAAAACTCTTGATTTACAGAATTTACTTCAAAAAATGAAAGCGATAAAGAAGGTCTTCAAAATGTCTCGAGGTGGCCTCAGAGCTCTGGTTTCTCTTCTAGAAAAAACATAAGATGAAGAACAACAGCCCAGTCCTCAAAATGGGGCAAGAAGAACTCTGCCCCCCAACAGTAGACCATGTATCTACAGTGAGGGGAGAAAACTCATAGCCCTGTGAAAGATCCCTTGCTGGTATTTTTTCAGTATATTTTATTTTTTAGAACAGTTTCGGCTTCACAGCAAAATTAAGCAGAAAATGGAAGGTTCCCAGAGCCCCCTGCTACTACACATTAAGCACCTCCCCAGCTGGGGGTTCGCTTTTGGTGTTGCACATTCTGTGGATTTGGGCAAATACAAAATAAAATAAAATATATAATGATGCTACCATTGTGGTATAATATAGAATATCGCTTTGTGGCCCTAAAACCCTTCTGCATTCTACTTATTTAGCCTTCTCTCCTCACTAACACTGGTTTTTATCATCTTAATAAATATTTTTATTTTGTAACACTTTTACATTCTCAGAAAAGTTACAAAAACAATAGATAGAGCTCTTGTGTATCTCTCAACCAGCTTCCCCCACTTGGATATCTTACTTCCCCCGGTA
Organism: Hystrix cristata; assembly: GCA_004026905.1. Taxonomy (NCBI): domain Eukaryota; kingdom Metazoa; phylum Chordata; class Mammalia; order Rodentia; family Hystricidae; genus Hystrix; species Hystrix cristata. The sequence continues at coordinate 47,835 of PVJO010007165.1, read as the reverse complement.
CTGTGGGATACTGAAATATGAAGGATTGCCCACCTAAAGGAAATTGAGACAGATGGAGGAGAACTCTTTACCTTCCTTCTTTTGCCTCATCTTAGGATACAGATTTCCGAGGATAAAAGAAACACACGAGCGCGCGCGTGCACACACACACACACGCACACCTGGGAGAACAAAGGGTAACCATGGAGGACCATCGTGGACCTTTATTGTCTCGAGATACTAGAGGGATTTACTAACTAAACATTGTTTGCCAATTATTTGAGATTGCTCCCAAATTGCACTGTAGAAACTCAAAGTCTTTTTTCCTGGTCTTGTCATTTCTCTAAATACTCACTGTTCTTTGGTACAAATTGTAATTCAGTGCCACCTCTTTGAAAACTATTCATTCGCCGTCTCCCACATGTATAAGAAATACATATCTTAATAAACTATTTGGTTTTTTTTTCCTTGTTAAGCTGTCCCACAATTCCAGAGGAAAGTAAGAGATTCTATATTAATCAAGTTTTCATTACTATAACAAATACCTGAGCTAATCAACTTATCAAGAAAAAAGGCTTATCTTGGGCTCACAGTTCTGGTTCTTGCAGCTCATGACTGGTTGGCCTCGCTGCTTTTGGAGCTCTGGTGAAGACCCACATCATGGCAGAGAGAATGTGGCGAAGGAGAACAGCTCTCCTCAGGGCCGGGAAGCAAAAAGGAGGAAGAGGGACTGGTTGAAGGGGTTCCACATCCCCTTTAAGGGCCCTGCCCAAGTGTTTTAAAGACCTTCCCAAGGCCTCACTTCTTAAAGGCTCCACTGCCCCCCAAAAGTGCCACGGGCTGGGGTCCAATCCTGTAACACGCAGACCCTTAGGAGACACTTATCTAAGCCATAGCAGACCCACTCCAACTAAAAAACCTACTGGGGTTACTACTTCTCCCACATTTTACTTCTCAAAACCAAGAACTGATATTATTACATTACTATTAACTAAACTCTAGATTTCTTTATTTCATTTTATCTTCCAAAAATACCCTTTCTCGATCCCAGAATCCATTCCAGGACACCATGTGACAGTTAGCTGTCACGTCTTTTCAGTCTTTTATAATCTGTAACAGTTCAGTTTGTTTTCTTATGATTATTTTATCCGTAAGCCAGTAGTGTGGCAGAGTTGGTTCCTGCCAGCTTGCAAGAGGTTATTGTTAAATTTTCAGGAATTTTGTGAGCTGGTTGACATCATGCTGCTAGCCTGAAATCAACTGTGGCAGGCGTATTTACGGCACAGATACTGGCAAACGCTGTATGTCAGGGCTTCCCCCACCCCAGAGAGTTGGTTTGCCAGTACATCCATCACAGATAAACCAAACATAAAGTGCTAAAAAGGCAAAGGAAGACGGTGGTTAAATATCTACATGGGCTCTTTATTTCTTTTCTGATTGACATAGAAAAATAAGCAAACTATCTCCCTGCTCTGCCCCCTCACTCCAACAGCAGACATTGCACCATCATGAAGAGGCTCGCTGTAGTCAGGCAACCCCCCTCTGCTGTTTGCCCCAGTGAGTCAAACATACCATCTCTGAAGCCCTAACTCTTTAGATCCCAAGGGGAGAAATTTTTAATATTTCCATTTGTTTAAATTATTTCAAGAGGGAGCACTTTTGAATTCTCTCTACTCATTCTGAGTAGCTGTCTGCCATCTCTCTTTTCCTCCTTTTCCATATTCAAATAAAACATCTTCTTTTATTTAAAAATTAATTAATTAATTCAAGTGCAAGCATGGAGTTTCTAGATCAAGGAAACAATTATTACTTATAGCAACAACTGTGTTCATTTGTGTCCAAATTCTCCCTTCTTCTTAAATGGAAGCCACACTCACAATACAAAAGAGTTCCTCATACAACTGGAGAGAAACCCAAAAATACCAACCTGTGAGTTTAGATACACATGGTCCCTTCCACTCTATCCCAAAGACAGAAAGGAAATCTAATCTCTTCTCCCTAATGTAGTCTTTAGGGATGTGAAGGGGAAAGTGTCTGGATTCTTACCTTTCAGAATGTAACTAAACGTAACTAAATGTCTCATTCCTAGTGGTAAAGACAAACGGGAGTTTTCTGAATTCCCTTTCAGAATCTAGCTAAATATCTCACTCCTGGGGTAGATAAGACAAACTGGAGTTTCCCCACTAAGAATTTTGTCCTCCTTTGAAATGTTAGCATACAGAGAGTCCGCAGAGTTTTCCTGGCTTTAAATCACCCTTTAACTTCCACACTTGTCCTCTAGCCCAGATAATCTCAGAAAGCCCCACCCATGCAAAAATAAATATTTTAACTATTGTCTCACGTTGTCTTCTAGGTAGAGACAGGAACTGTGCAGATTAAAAATTTGAAGTTTAGTAAGATTTGAAAATAGAAAAAAATGCCTCAGCCAGCCTAGTCTCTGAGGTTTTCCATTCTCATCCAAAGCACCAATATTATGGTTTTACCAAAAGAGAAGAGGTAGCCCCAACACATAAGCCCCTAAAATTGAACACATAAAGTTTCGAATATGATGGTTGTTGTCAAGAAAAGAGACAGATAACCAATGCTGCTTCTCCAAGAGAATTAGATTAGCTTCTCCTCAAAATCTTCAGACCAGATGGTGTCTGCATGGGGCTTGGTGGCCCCAGGATGAGAGAGAAGCCTTCTTCCACAGTGATTCTCAAACACGGCCTACGGTGGCATCCCTGTCACCAGGACCCACTGCCGATTTCCTGAATTGGAATCTAGTAAGTTTCTGTTGGCCAGGAGTCCACAGTTTTACAGGCTTACCAGGTGATTAGAGGTCATCCATCCAGATTTTTCATCTGCTGGTCCTCCATGCCTCCCAATTCAAAATAACATGGACGGTGTCACAGCGCCATCTATAGGTGATACTTGGTTTGCAGCAACTCAATACCAAACACAACTAACAACGCCTGTTGCCAGGAGTATGGGTTCCGTGGGATGCAACGAGAAGACCTAAAACTTTTGTCTGCAATCATTTCTCCAGTTCGACTTTTTGAGTGTCCTTTGGAGTCTTTGAAGGGTACCTTGGGCAGAGTCCATAACTTTCCAGGCATTTAATTCAAAGTCTAGATCAATTCAAAACTTCAGACGTAAAGCTATCTAAATCTTGTCTCCTCGATACACCATCCTCAGCACCGCCCAGCTCAGGCTGTGTTGGTGGCATAAAGGATCAAGATGGAAGTTTGGGGTACGATTTATTCTGCTCAGACTCTGTACATCGGCAAGAGAGAAACACGAACACTTTTCCCTATCCTCTTTTTAGGTTTTACAAAAACAGAAAAGGTAGCTTCAACTTACAGGTCTCTAAAATTAAAGAGCCTTTCCTGCAGCTGGTGAAAGTGGGGGAGCGACCCTCACTGGAGAGCCATGCACGGGGGGTGTTCTCCTACATCACCGCTAACTCACTGAGGCACAGCTGAGGGATCCGGGCTTGGGTCAGATTTAGACTGAGGCTGATTTTCAAGTTCACTCTAACAACCCCTATTGGGGAAGGCGTCCTCAGGGGAGTGCCCAGCTCTCCCCTGGGCCCTGCCAGGGTGTTTCTCATTGTCCTCTCAAACGAGGAGCACATTTCCTACTTCCTTTCCTTCCCAGGTAGGCAGCATTGCTCATCCACCTGTCACGCATCCCGAAGAGGTGTGGGGCCCTCCTGCCTCCGAGGAGGTAGAGGCCGAAAGCAGTTAGTAGGATCTTGTAACATGTGTCTCCAGGACAAGCATCATGCTCTCCCAAAGACTCCTTACCAGTGCCAGCCCCCTGACGGCAGCATCAGCTGGGCCCGCAGCCTCTGCAGCACCCCAGCCAGCTCCCAGAAGCAGCAGGGTGGGTTTGTCCCTCCTGCAGAAGCCTCTAATCTCTACGTATATTTTTTTCTTGACTCCTTTGCCACCTCCCACTGTAATTTTTGGAAGCTAAATACTCATTTTTCTAACTTCCTTTGCAACTTGATGTAGTCACATGAGAATGTTCTGGCATGGAAGCAGACCTTTTCTAGAGTTGGAGGGGCCTCTGGAGAATGTTTCACCTTCCCAACTGAAAAAAAACAGAAAACTCAGGTGAATCTTCTGCCACTCCTTTCTTCTTCGTCTGCCTTGAATGCAGACATGACGGCTCAAGCTTTGGCAGCATCTCACCACCATGAGGGAAAGACCGAAGAACTGCATAGATATCAACCCTGACATTCCTGAGTCAATTCCAGGCTGGTTATGTAAGAAAATTAAATCCTTATTAGTTTCATCCACTGCAGTCGGCTTTGCAGGTTTCTGTAGTTTAAAATATTTGTAAGTAAAACGTGAAACTCCTTATTCATAAAATGAGAGCCTCTAATTCACAGGGATATTGAGACAATTAAACGAGATCAGTTACTTGATATTTAATAAATTTAGGACGCCTGTCACCAATCCTTTGCCTTTCTTCTTACTTCTGCCCCATGAGGTTAGCGTACTGTGTCTCAGCCGCCAAGCACATCGGCCCCTGCAGTTCTCCACTCTTTTTGCTGCTTTCTGTTGCCAACTCCAGAATCAGCAGTGACACAGCAGAGAGGAAGAGTCGAGGGCGCGGGCTCAGGCCTGCTACAAATCAGCTGTGTGATCCTAGGCAAGCTGAGAAAGCATTTCTGAGTGTCAGCTTCCTCACCTGGCAAGAACAAGAATATGGGTGTGAAGAAGGACTCCGCTTAGCACATGCGTGTGGTAAGCGGTCAGTGACAGCCATGATGGGCGAGTGCTGACATTTTCCGCTTTGGGGCTCAGGCTGTAGCACAAGGTCAGGGCTGAATAGAAACGGGCCCCGTGAATGAATGAATGGATGAATGTGACAAGATGCTGGGGGAAATTAACTGCTAGCCTTCTTGTTTGCTGTTGTAGCCTCACATCTAAGACAACTCCCTGCAGAAGTAGGAAATCAGTATTTGTTAAATAAATTCTGGTCTTTAATTAAAATGAGTCTCCAATTACATAAAGGAAATCGCTGAACTATGGAACACTACTTTAGGGAGCTTTCAGAGACGAATTTAGTCCTTCAGTCTAGAGATAGCCAATCTCGATGTGCCCTCCTTTGGAAATTGTACATAAATAATATTCTGGCAGATCATTCCTTCCTTATAACAAAGATAGCTGGTGATGAAAGTCACCTTTGTAAGTCACATGTCATTTTTTCCCTCCCTTGGGCTTAAACAAATATCCTTGTGGGACAGCCCGAATTATCAGAACTGTATTCACACATTTACATCTGTATCCACTTAATTATACAATCCCCTACGTGTTGTGAAGTTCACAGTCTTGCACAAAATGTTTTTCAGAGGCACTAGTTGTTTTCTGCCTTTTTGTTTGCTAAAAAGAAGTGCGCCCTAACTTCCACCTCTTCTAGAGAATTTCTCATATTTTTAAATTTTTATTAGTACATATTGGCAGTGTATAATATATATATATTCCTTGTTTTGAGTTGGTACATGTACATAATACATTGTAATTCTTTTTTTGTCCTCTTTACCCCCCCACCTCCATCTACCTCTTCAGCCCCTTTCTATTTGAGAAATCTCTATCTCTCTACTTCCTCTAATGTAGCTTTTATTTTGCTCTTTATTTATATTTTGGGTTTCTGCTGTGTGTCTAATGTTAAACTTTATTTCGCTTAAAATTATGGTCTCAAGATGCATTCATTTCCCCACAAATTATTTATCATTCTTTATGACAGAATAGTACTCCACTGTGTGTAAGTAACATATTTTCTTTGTCCCTTCATCTGTTGATAGACATATAGGCTGCTTCCAAGATTTAGCTATTATGAGTTACACTGCTATAAATGTGAGTATGTATGTATTACTCTAATATGATGTCTTTAACACTTTCAGAAAGATACCTAGAAGGGGAATAGGTGGTTTGAATGGAATTTCTAGTTTCGGTTTTTCAAGAGTCTCCATACTGATTTCCATTGTGATTGATCTAGTTTACATTCCCACTGACAGTACAGAAGGGTTCATTTTTCCCTGCAGCATCACCAACATTTGTTATTATTTGACTTCTTGATAAGAATGCAGAAACAACCCCAAGCACATTCAACTATTTGATTTTTACAGAGGGGACAAAAACACACTGGAGGAAATAGAGCCTCTTTAATAAATGGTATTGAGAAAACTGGCTATCCGCACACAGAAGACTGAATCTAGACCCATATCGCTCACCATATACTAAACTAAAATCAAAAGAACTAAATGTTAAAACAGAACCACTTAACCTGCTGGAAGATAAAATAGGTAAAACTGTTGAGTCACACTGTAGGCAAGGACCTTCTGAACAGAACTCCATTTGGACAAGAAATAATATCAAGAATCAACAAATGAGATCATATCAAATTAAAAATTACATACTAAAGATTTGCACAGAGTGCAAAATCTGCACAGAATGAAAAGAAAACCTACAGACTGGGAGAAGATTCCTTGTATTTCAGTGTTAGCAGGTGATCTGACCTGTCAACAACACCACCGTTCTCTATTTATTTGAATTGGATTATAACCAACAGCTTTTAAAAGCTATTAAGTCTTTCATAATGTTTTATGTTTCTATTATTATGGCTCTTACTCTAACACAACTGATTTTCCTTTTTCTTTAATTTTTCAGGATGCAGCCTAGCATTTTTTACTGTCTCTCCTTTGTTCTGAATTTAAAATAATACTTATAATTCTCCTTAATACTTTCAAGAACAAAGAGGAATCATTTATATATAGTCTTCAGTGTTCACATTTTTCCCAAAGAAGTAACCGTTTTTTTTAATTTAAGGAATACTGTACTGTTGCCATCATTAGGTCTGTGTAATAACTCAAGATGCCTATTTTTAGCAGATGGGAAATTTACAGCACACCAGAAACTCACTGCTAATGCTAAAAAGCTTCTGATATGCAATATCATTTAGAATCCCGGCTCATACTCCTATATCATTTTTGAGGTTAGACAGGCATTCCCATACCCATTACAAAACTTAATAAACACACAGCTCTGTGACGTGGGAACTCTTTTCACAAACTTGGAAATAAGGACTAAGGCGCAGAGTGCTTCTCCAAGACACAGACAGAAAGGAGCCCAGACGGTTCAGACACCGCTCTGGAACTCAGTCCGTGACTAGATTACAGCCACCTTGTTAGACACTTTCTCACTGCTGGGACAAAACACCCAACACCTGAAACTTAAGGGTGGTGAGATTTATTGCAGCTCACGTTTCAGTCCATGGTCGGCTGGCTCCAAGGCAGAAAGAAGAAGGCAGAGGGGCCTGGTGGAGGAAAATGTGCTCGATCCACAGCATCCAGGAATCAGGGAGAAAGGGGAACCAGGGACACAAATACACCTTTCAGGTCATGTCCCCAGTGACCGGCCTCCAGCCAGCTCCCACCTCCAAACAGCACATTCAACTACTGAACTCATCCACGCACGAATCCATTGATGAATAGAGCACCTCCATAATCCAGTCACCTTCCACACACACAAGATAGTGGGGGGCATTTTGGATCTCAACCATAGCACACCTCAAGGACACCACAGAACGGAGGGAAGTTAGTGGCAAGTTGGTGGAGTAAAAACTAATCACCGAAGCAAACAGACCTGACATTGATGTGCACTGGACTTCATGCTCATTCCACAAGAACTGACTGGTGCCTGCTAGTTCCTGCCATTGTGCTCAGTGCAGGGATACAGTGGTGATCAGAACGATGTAGCCGTTGCTCCCAAGAAACTTGCTCTTCAGAGAAGAGAAGTAATAAGTCTTCCTGATGGGATGCAGGATGCCAGGCGCCAGGTATCCGGAGGCCCGTGCTGCTGTGAGAATCCCAGAGGAAGGAGGAGATGGCTGGGTGGAGTTCTCCCTGGAGATACAGTGCTCCTGGCAGAGGAGTTGGGGCTCTATCCTGAGGGTAAAAGGGGGCCCAGGAAGAAAGGACTTTCGAGAGGGCAATGATACATGAAGAGTCATGTTGCAAAGCCACCAGTACTTCCTGTGTGATCTCACCCTGATGGGTTGAATGAGATGAAGATGTAAAGCAACCAAGCTGCAGGAATGAATATTAGTTTTGCTTACCAACTTCTGCCTCGAGGTCAACTTCTTTTCTCATCTCTCACATTTACAACATCAATAACAAAAGACATGATTTTAGAACAAGAAACTACCTTCACAAGTGCATTAAGGTTTTCCAGAGAAACAAAACCAATATGATACAGAGAGAGATAGACACAGACAGGCAGAGAGACAGAGACAGAGAGAGACAGAGAGAAACAGAGAGAGATACAGAGAGACAGAGAAAGAGATTTATTACGCTTATTTCACATGATTACAGAAGCTGCAGTCTCAAGATGTGAGGTGCCAAGCTGGACACGCAGGAGAGATGATGGTGTAGCGCTAGTCTGAAGGCATATAGACCTGAGACCCCAGATGTTCCAGACTGAGTTCAGAGGCAAGCAAGAGAAGCAAGCAATGCCCAGCTCAGGGCAGCTCACACAGGAGGAGGCCCATCCACTGGAAGGGGAGTGAGCCTTCGTTCCATTCTGGCCTTCGACTGATGGATGAGCCCACCCCACGGAAAGAGCCATCTGCTTTCCTCAATCTACTGACTCCCACATTCATCTCACCCGGAAACACCCTCACAGACACACTTGGAATAATGTTTGACCAAATGCCGGACACCCCATAACTCAATCAAGTTGGCACATGAAATTATCCCTCAAACGAGAAAAATAGAGCTGTCAACTTTATTCCGAAAGAGACAAAGGTGGAGGTAATTTGTCTCACATGCTCATACATCTCTACATTTTTCCTTTTCTTGTCACTGATCTATGAAAACTGCATTGCAGCCCAGCTTTGATCTGCAGACAGAGGCAGCAGACACTGGTGACTTTGCTACCTGTCCCCTCTGCTCACTTCTGAATCTGCCTGCATCTGAATCAGACAATTCCTGGCACTGTAAGGGCAGGGGAACTGCCAGAACCAGGATGTAGCAACCCCGAACAACCTTCACACATGAAGGGATGAAAGTCGATCTATGCAGAATCCAACATCCCCGTCTCTTTGTGGGACAATTTTGCCACTTGTTCTTTATGGTTCTTCAAAAAGTGCCCAGCAGAACTGAGCCCCAGATGTTCACAGCAGCCACCAAGGATTAGCTCCCCCTTAGCAATTTTCTCCTTTGCCAGTTTTGGTATCCTCTGCCCGGCCTCTCTGCTCTCTGCAATCACCTCTCAAGTAAGCAATGGGCCAGCAAAGGAGATCCTAACCTAGGATGAAAAGAGTTTGGAAAACATTAGTATCGCCCAGTCCCCAACTGGTGGAGAGTCAATCCACCTCACAGTGTTGACTGGGCATCTTTTCTTCCTCTCTAATCTTCTGGAAATGTCAGATCAGTCACATTACTCCATGAGATAGGCTTTGACTAGTGAGACTCTTCTCTCATTGCCTCAACTGTGATACCAGCTGCCACAGGAGGCTGCTTCTGGGATCAGGCTGCTCTTCTGCCTTTTTTTTTTGCCAGTGTCTCTTTGTGAAGAGCTGAGGCTGGTGTCCAGTCCTTTCCCACTTCTGAAATAGCCTCCTTCATCTCTGGAGCAACACTGCCTCTAGTCACCAGAGTTCTTAGGGTCATAGTGTCCCAGCAGCCAAGAACCTCAAGAGCACTCTACACCTCACACAGGCATCTGGCCTACCTCCTGGGGGGCCTGCACCAGAAAAGCAAATACAATTCAGACCATTTCTGTCTATTTCATAAATGGTCCCAGATGCTCAGCACTCTAATTTATACTATGGCCCAGAATTTCTCTGCTTCTGAAATCATAAATGAATTCATTTCATTCTCCCTCCATAGTTCCTCTTCGTTCAAGCACATTCTATGAGTGAGTTCCACACACCTGTTATCTGATTTCATTAAATTCCTTCTACATCCCCCTAGTTCATTAGCTTCTAGACTTTTTCCCATGAATTCCTTCTCTCCCAGTCTCACGCCTCCCTGCTGACTTCTAGGCTTCTAGGAGATACTCGAGAGAATCTTAAAGTCTCACACGGAGGTTCTTGATGAGATCATAATCGTCAAATTCCTCCAGGCCCTGAACTTTGTCCACCTGTCTTCCCACGTGCATCATGCAGCTCACTCGCACTCCACTACAGCTATTTCACATGTTTGTCCTGTATTCCTCCTTCCTTCTCCCATCATTTTTACTGAATTTTGTCTCCTCTTAGTTTACAGAAGAAATAAAAGCCATAGAATGACTTATCATAATTTTGCATCGCCAATCTACAGACCTGCATAAATCTATTCCTTGCTATTCTTTCTTCCCTTCTGCAACCATAGAAATACCTCCCAAAGCTTACTAAACACCATCTTCCTATGCCTGCTGTTGGTCGCATCCCTCCTGCTCCTTTGGCAGCATCGTGCCTCGAGCGTCCCCTCTGTCTTCTGTATCTTTAAATTTCTTCTCTCTGGTCAGTTATTCCATCCACAATTGTATGTGCTCTTTTCTCCTGTGTCAAAATAAAAACTAGTAGTTCAAAATCTTTCTCCTCCTGCTCTCAGATTTTGTAACTAAGTCATCTACTTTTATTTTCTCCCTCATTTTCCTGCCTTTCCCATACTCTCCAGTCCTTGGCAGTGTGGCCGTTTCCCCTACAATCCACTGATACAGCCCTGCCCGGGTCACTGAGGGTCTCCATGTCACCAGGTCTGAGATGTATTCCATTCTTGATCTTGCTTGAGCCTTTGGAAGCATTAGACACTGTTGAAAATTGCCTTCTTGCAACTCTTCCTTAGGCTCCTGTGACACAATACTCTTCGGGTTTCTCTCTCCCTGTCTCCCTCTTAGTTTTTTTACTCGCCTTTTGTTAGGACATCTCATGTTCTCCTCTTTCCTCACTCAGGACCTAGGTTGGTGGTGTCTCTGCTTCCCATGGCACAAGCGACCAGCACGTGCTATATACCCAACTTTACAATTACACAAACTGATTGGCTTTAAGCCATAGAAGTGCATTCTCTCACAGTTCTGGAGGCAGGAGCTCTAAAATCAATGTTCTGGTAAGGCCATCGTCCCTCGGCAGCATGTATGGGAGCATCCTTGCTTGACCTTCCTGGCTTCTAGTAGACTCTGGTGTTCCTTGATTAGTGGCAGCATCACTCCAATCTCCCTCCTTCTTCACCCAACCATCTTCTCTTCATTTCTGTGTGTTTCTTTGGCTTCATGCAGCACGAAGCCATCTACATGTCCGGGTTTCTCCCTTCATAAGGACACAAGTCACACGTATTGGATTTGGGCTCATGCTAACCACACTGTAACATGATCACATCTAGAGAGACTCTATTTCCAAATAAGGCCACATTCACAGGTATCGAGAAATACGACTTCAATATGGATTTTCAGGGAACACAATTCAACACTCCAACACTTCCCTTCAAGTCATTCTTCCTGTCGCTGCCACCGGAATCATTGTAACAAAAAAGAAAACACGCTAACAAAAATGATAGCTGTTGCCTTTCAATTCTCCTGCTGAAAATGATGAACAAGGGAATGGCATCTGGTGGAGATAAGGCCAAGTGTTTGCGCTCATCACAAGCTTCCTCTGGATTTATAACCAACAGGAGAGTGAGTCACTGAGTGGTCCATTTGTAATTCACGGATGATGGAACCTTTCGGCGTTTCTCCACATTCAGTGACACTTTGGTGCTTGGGAACTTTGAAAGAGTGACAGTCCTTGACTCTGAGTCAAGGATGTGTTAATAGCTACACAACATAGTACCTTGGAAGCACCCAAAGCATTATTGTTCAGTTATTTTCCTGGGATTTTCAGATCCCACTTCTTAAAAATTTGGCCTTTTACTGACTTTCATTTTTAAATTATTTTTTCCTTTGAAACTCATGTGCCCAGAATTGGATTAATCAGAACCTTTGGTCCATAAGACACCAGCATCTTGGCCCATGCATGACTTTCATTTACTACCTTTTTTTTTTTAACGGTCCCTCATTTGTTGCTTAATCATATGATTAACACTTGTAACTCATTACACACCTTGAGAACCAAACTAGTCCCATTCCTTCGACTCCACTCATCCCCTCCCTATCTTTTTGCGAATTGACCTTCCTCTCCTGGAAGCAGAACTGGAAAGTGGAATGACTCTTTGTGGTCTTTTGCAACTCAGTCAGTTTGCAAGTAAAGAAACTGAGACCCTGCGAAGTAGAAAGGCTTGTCCAACGTCACACAGATAGACTAGACTGTCAGAAATCCAGGGCAAGAGCCTGAGACTCCAACTACTGCTACATAGATATTATTTTCAAAATAATTTCTGACTGCTAAGCCAAAGAAAGCAGGGAGATTCAGAGAAAGCACACCTATGCCACCTTTAAAATAGGTAAGATTTGCAAGGCAGGGCTCACTCACCTACTATCACGGCTTCTTTCACCATCACAGCAGAATTGTATCATTATGACAGAAACCTGTGGCCACTATAACATAAGATATTTACCATCTTGCACTTTACATAAAAATTTGCCCACTCTTTGGTAGTGGAAAGAATTTCAGGTGAGAAGACATTAATCTTAGCAGCATTTTTGCCTTCTAATAATGCCGTCATAAAACTTGCTTAACTCTCTACCTGTCCCACCTAGTCCTTTCTTCTTCTGGTAAATCATCCCTGGCAAAGGTGCCCTGCTGAGTCTCTGTGGTGTGGTAGTCACGTCACTTGGGAGTTGCACTGCTTCTGTTTCACTCCAGATTCAAACTGAGAACTCAAACTTACATTTCTTTAAATGAAGAAAATGCACATGGAAGACCCTAGGTCACTCTGTGATCATTAAGGACCAGAGATCTTGCCACATCTCCCCTCTGCAGGCTTCAACAAAACTTTTAACCTAATGTATTTTTTTCCTGGGTTATATTGCTGGTTTTTCTTGCAGGAGCCAACTCTCCTGACCAAAATACTTTATCTGAACATGTTCTGTAAACTGTGAAATACTAGAGTAAGGAGTTAAGAGTGTCACTGCTGTGTTATTATTCTGTGCGCTCCCTAAAGAACAAAGACCAACCTCAGATATAAGGAATAAATGCAATGCCTTGACTTTGAGTACTTAAGATACTCATTTAATCTATTCATTAAGAAAATATTTTAAACAACATAGTTCTGAATGGAAATTTGAAAGCAAAAAATTTGAAAGCAAAAAACAAACTAAAACTTAATGCCAAAAACAATAGTTCAGTCAATAAACAGGCAACTAAATTGAACAGACATTTTTTAAAAGAAGAGGTACAAATATCTGGCAAGGATATGAAAAAAATTTCAGCATCTTTAACATTACGAAAATGTATGTAAATCAAAGCTAGATTGAGACTCGATCTCATCCCAGTCAGAATGATTATCATGAAGAGTACAGAAAACAATGAGTGCCTGTGAGAACATGGCGAAAAAGGAGCACGTCTACATTGTTGGTGGGAATATAAATTAGTGCAACCACTATGGAAATCAATATAAAGGCTTCTCAAAAAACTAAAAGTAGAACTATCATATGACCCTGCTATACCACTCTTTAGTGTATATCTGAAGAAATTAAAGTCACCATACTATAGGGATACCTGCATATCCATGTTTATTGAAGCACAATTCACAATTGCCAAGATACTGAATCAGCCTAGGTGTCTATCAATAGATAAATAAAGAAATTGTGGCATGTCTACACACACAAACACACACACACAATGGAGTATTATTCAGCCATTAAAAGAATGAAATTATGTCACTGGTAGAAAAATGGATGGAACTAAAGATCATCATGTTAAGCAAAATAAGCCAGACTTGGAAAGACAAGTATTGCATGGCTTCTGTAATATGTGTAATCTGAGAGGAAAAAACGTGACATGATTGTAGAAAGAATTGTATTAAGAGACAAGAAGAAGGGAATGAAAAGGAGGGGTGTAAAGGAGAATAGATATCATTAAAATGTGTTATATATATGTATGAAATGCCACGTTGAAACCCAACATTTTGTGGAATTAGTATGCACCAATAAAATACATTTAAGAAGGAAATAGCCTGGGGCATACAGTCAAACACTGTATAGGTGCCAGGGCACAAGAAGCTTAAAACAAGGAGATTCTACAATGATTCTTTAACCATCTAACAGTTTATTTGGAGCATCATCAGGCAGTGCATTTGTTTATGTACTGACTATCCCAAGCACAGCTCAAGCAGGTGTCATATCAACCAGTCGTTTCTTATATTGAATAAATTTGATAAAACCGTCATTTTTGTATTTCCTGTTATATTATAAAAATTAATAAAGACATATGCAGTTGGGGCTATTCTTTAAATAATTAGACTGGTAAGTGGTTAATAAATCCACTTTTGGTGCCTTTTATTTGAGAAATTCTTACCTGGTTCCAAAGTTCGCCTAACAACGTTTCTGTCAGTGGTTGAAATGTGGAAGCCTGGCCAGGTGTGGTAATCCAAACACTCGGGAGGTTGAGGCAGGAGGATCACCGCGAGTTTCAGGGCAGCCTGGGTTACATAGTGAGCTCAGGGCCAGCCTGAACTACATCCAAGACCCTGTCTCAAAAAAAAAAAAAGGAGAAGAAGAAATTTGGAAGCCTGGCGGTTAGATTTAATCATTACTACATTTATGACCATTTTCTTAACTCAACGTTTTGAGAAAGTGGGAACTTTAAGCCATAACCCGGAGTTGCAGCTTCCACGTGGAACACTGGGCAGGACTGAGCAGCGGCTCTCATTGGATGCAGCGCCCGCTGGAGAGAGCATGCGCTTTCCACTTCCCAAGTGTCTCCATGACTACCTCATGCCTTGCAGCTTCCTGCTTCACTTGTTTACATTCCTCCCTTGACCCCGACCCCTCTGCATAGGCTGGGGTGTGGACAAACCGAGTGAACTGAGTGCCCACATGGCCGATCAGTGAGCTTGTGATAGTCCATTAGTAAGTTTTATCCTTCAGGAGTCAGAGGTCTGTGCTATAATCTGATGGAGCTCTGAAAATGTGCCTAAACACAAAATTTTGCATACAGTATTAGGGAACTTCCTGAACACCTTGGTAAAGCCTCTTTGATGTGAACATTTATCACACAGAATGTTTTTGGTGTCAGGTGAGTGTAAAACTCGACTTAAACGGGTTTGAATAAGAAAATAAAATTCCTCCAAGTCCAGTTAGGCCTTTTTCTACGGACCGAAGTGTGTCCTTCTCGTGTCCAAATTCAGGTGCTGGAGTTCTGACTCCCATGTGACTGTATTTGAAGAAAGAGCCTATAGGGTAGGATCTTAATCAGATAGGTCTGTGTCCTAATAAGAAACACCAGAGAGATTTCTCTCTCCTTGAGTCACAGGGAAAGGCCAAGTGAGAACACAGTGTGACGCAGCAGGCCAGGAAGAGACCCTCACCAAAAACAAAGTACTGGTGCCTTGATCTCAGACTTCCAGCCTCCAGACCTGGGAGGCAGTAAACTGGTTCTGTCTGAGTCACCCAGTGTATGGTATTCTGCTATGGCAGCTCATGTTAAGACACCTTTCCAAAACAGGCCACTATCTAAAGGCTTCTTGTGGGGGCAAAAAAAAAAAAAAAAAGGACAAACCGAGGATGATCTGACTGTGGTTCCGATTTAGACAGAGCAACAAAAACCCCAGAGGTCCATTCATAATAACATTAAAGACAGCAGTCAATGCATATTAAGAACTTACTATGTCTTAGGGACTACTCAGAGTGCCCTACATGTATTAATTCATTCATTACTATCATAGAAATTATAGTCCCTACTTGACATAAAGGAAAATTGAAGCTATTTGATTGTAAAATCTGTTTTTCCATTACGCATCAAATGAGTATCATTTACATATTGATTATTACTCAGAGAGGATACTGCCAGGCCCTAATAGCCCCCACTAACATGTCCCCAAGAGACTGGGCTTGCAGGGGACCCAAGTTCACAGCCATTCTTGATCTCCCATTGAAACACCTCACCCAGTATCTTTGTAGATGCCCAAGAGTAGCAGGGGCTACAGATTTGCTCACTGAATTTAGCGGCACAGAAAAATGACTTCAATATTTTTGTCCAATACAAAACTATACTGAATGATAGTAAAATCTGCAAATTTCTTAGGCCTAAACACTGAAAATTCATTCTTCCCGTTACTGAAACTTGGACATAGATCTAAATTAAGAAAAAAAGAGCCAGGTGTGGAAGAACACATCTGTAGTCTCAGCTATTCAAAGGCTGAGGCAGGAGACTCACTTGAGTCCAGGAGTTCAAGACCAGGAGGGGCAACATAGTGAGACACGGTCTCAAACGAAAATGTGACTCAAGGAAATCAGGGCCCCTGTGCCCATTTCTACTACATTGGGCATCCCAGAGCGAGCCCTGGGAGAGAGGAAAGAAGAATAAGAAATCACCTCATCCTCATCTCCATGGAGCAAAGGGGAAGGGAGGATGGGCAAGCAGTCAATGAGACAGATACATCCTAATTTTTTCCCTTGGGGTTGTGGCTGGGAGGGGAGGGTGGACCCAAGAATGTACTGGAGGGTGATGGAAAAGATTACTTGCTTCACATGTGAGCTCTGAGAGGTGATCACCTCCCAAAATGCCTCCTACCACCATTAAAGATATCCTTTCTAAGGGCCTTCAATATGTCAGGTGTCGATCCCACGCATCAGAGAACAAGGCTACCATACTTTAGCGGCAGGCATATGTGGGTATCTGGATTTGGATCATTTTACTGAACTTTTCTGTCAAAAAATATTAGAAATTAAAAAGTATTTTAATTGCATTGAGGGCCCTTAGGATTTAAAGAAATTTTTTAAAAGAATCCTTTTGTAAAGCAAATGCTAAATCTCCAGTTGTTTGTTTGGGTTTTCTCTTTAATGCAAACTCAAATTTTGCCATACTACATTTGGTTTAGAGAAAGTAGATTACACACACACACACACATTTGTCTCAATTACCCTGACAGTCTATAATATTTGTTTTCAGCTTCATTTATCAGATTGGAGGAGAAAAAACTGTGGAAGAAAGGAGGAGGACAAACAGGTAATTTGCATTGTTGAATTTTTGAATAAAACTCCCCTAGACCAATCACGTTTGCTGTTTCAATTGTTTTTCTGATGCATGAGTGGTTTAGAAACTAGAAGAACATCCGAGGGAAGATGATGGAACAAATGGAAACATTGGTTCAGAACCTAAAATGGCCAAGATACTCTGCTTCCTTAATGCTACCATCTGGCGAAATTTTCCTTGTGATTAATGAGTAACCATTGTGTATTACCAGAATGCAAACCATTCCAATTACCAATACAGCTAAACCATAATTACCATGCGAATGATTTCAATAATGTAATAGAATGGAATATCCGGTCATTACAGGGCAGACAATTCACAATGTTAATTAGGGTTAGTCTGTTTTCAGAGAGTAAATAATATTAACAGCAAAATAAATCCAAACTAATATTAGGTTTGACTTTGCTTATAATCAAGGGGAATAGTCTACTTCTGAAATTATGTCTGTGTTGCTTCTGTCTCTGTTGCAAATAAAATGATTTGGATTGAAAACAGAGGGGAACAAAATGATACTGAGATGCAATTTAGAGTTTGAGAAGCAAAGTCAGCAACTGAAGTCTTCAGAGCAGAAGATAGACATGGAAATAGCCTTTAATTCCCAAATGCCCAAATATGCTTAGAACAGGAGGTTAAGAACCTAAAGAATAGGAGAGAATCAAGAGAAAACTGTAGACAAGCCACCCTCTTAATTCCTATTCTTCCTGTCCATTCTCTCATCCCTTACCCAAATGTTAATCTAACTTTACCACCCAATTGATCCATTACAGTCAATTTCCTCCTCAGTCCCAGCTCTGTGCTGCTCACACTCTCCCTCCCCCATGCAGGGTAGCAGGAAAGTATGAGGTTCTTCCTGCTACCGCTGAGGTCCCACCAGGCCCCTTCTCCTGGGGGAGCCCCCAGAAGATCCTTCCACCAGAAGCTGGTGCTCATCCTCTGCTGAGCCATGGGGAGCCACATGACCTCTCCGTGGCCTTCAGAGTTGTGCTCCCCAGACCCCCAAGGCAGAGACACAGTGGAGCCAATCACCCAGCAGCAACCCTGACCTGGGAGGCGCCCTTCCTATTTACACTCCCACACCAGACCTGATGTCTGCTCAGAATCTTAAGCCTAGGTTCTCTCGTTTCTCTCCATTCCCTGGTCTAAACAACATCCCTCTAACAAACTCCCCTTTGAAAAGATCTTAACCAGAGTGTGTTTTTGACACTTTGCAAGCAGCAACTGCAACCCAAGTGCTTCTAAGAAATGCAAGCCAGATCTACACAGCATCAAGTGGGAGGGGTGGAAAGGATCTCGATTGTCTGGTAAATGGGAGCTATTTCTAAAGATTGAAGTCACTTTAACTTGAGACTATCCTGTGAGTAGATGACCTGATCAGACACAGTGGAGGTTGTGGAGCCAGACTATTTGAGTGTGAACCTCACTTCCTGCTTTGAGTAGCTGTATGACCTCAGACACACCACTTAGAAGTTCAATGCAGGAAGTAAGAATACACCCCTCTGGAGTTTACTGTGAGAATGAGTCACACATTTGAAATTTGAAAAAGCAGAGTTTGACACCAGCAGGTATTTGTAAGCACAAAAAAATGGGATGATTAAAACTTCTGAAAAATAGCCTAAGCAGGTAAGCAAATGGGACTTTTTAAAAAATGGCTCAATGACCTTACTTGACCTCTATATGAGGCATAATCAAAATATATGGGAAATGTTTGCATTTTTAAAAATCATTCCAGTAAAAGACAGTGATCTCGCTAAAGTACTCCTTGCTTCAAACAAAACACACTCATCCCATTATTCTTCCCACTTTTCGAGGCAGTTCTACAAGTCCTCTTTCAGGATTGTCTTTAGAAATTGTGATCAAAAATATGGCCAATGCTGCTGCCCAGTGCCATGCAAGGGAAAGACAGTCCTGCAAAATTGTTACAGTGTGTCTTCATCCACCCTATTGACCAGCTCTGACACCATGAGACTTCTGGCTCTTCCCTAACGTCAGAAGGACTGTGAAAGGTAAACGTTTTGAGTCAATTCAGGACATCGAGGCAGCCACAACAGCGAAGCTAAAGACACTCATGAAAGAGGACTTCCAGAACCTCTTTGGAAAGTAGCAAGAATGTGATAAGTGTATTCAAAGCAAAGGGGAGTACTGAGTGGATTATGTGTATTTTACTGCAATAATTTTCTTTTAATTTAAACATTCATGGTAGTTTTCAATCTACCATTTTCAATTACCTCACATGCATAAGTAGTTATGCAGTATCTAATGTAGTTTGCCTGGTGTTACAAATATTACCATGATATTGCCATCACTAAGATTTTTTTCCCAAAATTTCACTTTTTGAACTTTATTTACTGCCCTTTTTCCAGCTAAAAAGAAATTTAAATACTAATTACCTGAAGAAAGTAACTATTAGAGCATGTAGACTAAGTGTGACCTTTCCTCCTGGTTCCCCCGAGGCTTACCAAAAAAATGGTGTCCCGGGGAACCGCAGAGGTAAGGAACTGTGAATCCTTGCTCCTGATTGGCTTCACTGCCGGTGGATTCCACGTGCTGTGGCACATAGCCAGGAGATTGTCTGGAAGGACACTCTTGAGCCCAAAATCCTAAGTCTCCTTGCTGGCCCTGACAGGCTCTCTGAGCCATCCAGGGAAGCCTCCGTCCCAGAAGACAGTCCTACCCTCTCTTCCTCATCTCACTTCAACAAGATCTTAATGCTTCTTGGTCCTTGGCCAAGCCTGAGGTGGGAACCTCCCAGCTGGCCCATAGTGCAAAGGTGGACACATATATCTGTTTATACTAGCTTCTGATGTGGGTTGACGTGGACCATTTCCCAGGAGCTGGATCCATAAGGGATTTGGGGGCCCACCCAGTACCTTCCTAAGGCTGAACCCTCTACACAGTTCATGATGTGAAGACAAGGCTGCAGCCAATTCTCTGAATGAGCTACTTTAGCTCTGGGTTCCCAGTAAGAGCAGAAAATTTAAAAAGCCCATGGCTCTCACTCCCGGGCTCCCACAGATACTGTACTTCATATCCTAGTGGCAGTGTGGTCATGGTGGATATAACCCAGGCACAGGCACTTTGCAATACATGTGTGAATCAGAGAGATGGTGGTGGTTGAATAAAAGCCAGCCTTTCCTGTCTAGTCTCAAAAGGAGGTCCAAGTCACCAAGCACTGTAGTGGACACGTGTGAGAATTAACCATGATATGCTGGCTTGATTGCATTACAAAATGCCTCACAGATTTATAAAGCACAGTTCTGGATGTGTCTGTGAGGGGTTTCCAGAGATGACTGGCATGTAGGACACCAATCTCTGGGGAAGACCCACCTCAGCTGTGAATGGCACCAACCAGTGGGCTTGTAGCCTGGATGGAATAAAGGGAAAGAAGAAGGAAGTTGGCAAGCATTTTTGAAGAGCTCCAATCTGCTTGAGTGGGTGTGTCTTTTGCTGCTGTTGCCTTTGGACATCAGTCTCCAGTTCCTTCAGCCTTTCAACACAGACTCATGCGAACAACTCTCCAGTGAGTTTCCAGCCCACAGACCTTGGACTTGTGCTGTGTCCTTGACCCCTCTTGTTCTATGGCTTCCATCTACTCAGCTGAGCAGCTTCTGGATCCTTTGGCCCTCCACTGTGCCTATGGCCATTATGGACTTTCTCTCTTCTGACCCTGTAAGCCTACCTAATAAAGCCCCTAGCAAAATCACACATATGTTTTCTACCGATTTTATTCCTATAGAGAACCCTAACCTATACAACACAGTCGGTGCGTCCTCCTCCAGCACAGAGTGCTACAGTCCCTAGGAGGGCTCTGAGTTCAGCTGATCAGGATCTTAGATGATCAGTTCCTACAACCTCACAGACAGAAGGCTTCAGGGGCACCAAGTACAGCTCACTGAGAGGGGCTTGGGAACATATGAGCTGTCAGATCCCTCAACAAAAGTCAAGGCTGCTCAGAAGCAGGACCATGAGGAGACTTTAGGGAAGTCAGTCTCTACTGGTGCCTAGGAAACAGTCCCTGAAATTGAGGAAATATAAAAATCCTAATCTCGAGGGGCTTCTGAATACGTGGTCTCCATCAAGAATTTCCACAGAGACATCTGGAGCCCCTCCCAGCCATAGCTCAGTGGATTCCACTGTATGATTGTTACTTGTGATGTGTCAACTTGACTTGAGTAAGAAGAGCCTAGCAGATTAGTAAATTCTCAGTGTGGCTGGAGATGTTTGACATAGAGACCAGCAAACTGAGGGGAGTGTCAATGGGGGTGGCACCATTCAATAGGCTTGTAGATTGGACAAAAATAGGCAGTGTTTCCCTGTCTTAGAGGGGCTCCTGTCTGCCATTGCCTTTGGACATTGGTCTCTAGTTCCTTCGGCTTTCCAATGCAGACTCCAGGCTTCCAACATAGACTCCTCAACCTTCCAAGACACACCCACACCAGTGACTCTGCAGTGAGCTTCCAGGCCTTTGACCTTCAAGTGCTACTTGCTGCTCCAGCTCTCCAGCACACAGATGGTCGTTTTGGATTCTTCCACCCCTCGTTTCTCAGACAGCCAGTGGGACTCTTTCACTTTTGATCCTGCAAGCTTACCTAATAAATCCCTTGTCTAATCATACATATATTTTACGTTGAATCTGTTTGCTCCTCTAGAGAACCCTAACTAATAGACACTGCTAACAGGTGCTGTGGGGGCCCCTCCACAAGGTGGGCATTGAGCACTTAGCACTGTCCGAGCCCAAGGAGCCGATGACCTCAGTCCTGCTGAGTGCTTCCAGATGTTAGAACCATCACTCTTCTCCATAAAGCACTCCCAGAGCAGAATCTTCCAGCGAAATGAGCACAGTCACTGCCTCTCCCCAGCCCTGACCTAAACACAGGACAGGAATGGGAAACAGGTTAATTTAGGGTTGGAGTGAAGAAAATTAGGACCTTGTGGGCTGCCAGCCTGTCCTTTCCTTTGGAGGCAGGGACAACGTCTCTTATTCACCATCCTGGCTGCTCTGGCACCTCAGGCAGAGCTGGTGCTGCAACAAGAGATAGATAAACATTTGTTCTTAAAAAAAATACGTGTTTAAGTTTTCAACAAAAGACTATCAGAGATAGCTATTTTCCTTCAGTTCTCTTAGTCTCAGCTTACTTCTAAGTTGAAACAAAATAGCAGTCATTGGCCTTTTTCACCTAATTTTTAAATGTATTATACATTTAAGTGTAATTATACATTAAAATTTAATGTGTATTACAAACGTAACAATACAAGATAGGCCTGCCACCATGGTACACACACTCTGGAAGGAT
Source organism: Hystrix cristata (assembly GCA_004026905.1). Taxonomy (NCBI): domain Eukaryota; kingdom Metazoa; phylum Chordata; class Mammalia; order Rodentia; family Hystricidae; genus Hystrix; species Hystrix cristata. The sequence continues at coordinate 25,459 of PVJO010007165.1, read as the reverse complement.
GGGGCAGGAGGTTTGCAAATCTAAGTCCAGCCTGGGCAATTCGGTGATTTGGTGAGATCTTGTTTGAAAGAAAAAGGAGAGGGATGGAAATAGCTCAGTACAAAGGCCCTGAGTACAGCAAAAAAAAGTTACATTAAAAATGTGACAGTACAAACCAGAACATGATCAAATGTTTGGAGAGCTTTATGGAGAATAAAATTCTTTATGCTCAGAGGCAAATAAGAACATGGAAGCAATAGTGGTCTTTTGTTGATTTTCATTGTCTTACTAAGATCAGTTCCAAGCAGTTTTCTCCCTGTGTTTCCTCCTTCCTGGTGTAAAATCTATCTCTTGTCTGAATCACCAAATCCTGGTACATACCACAGTCATGTAGTATGATTGTGCTGGATTTTTTCTGTTTGGAGGTTTTGCATATTAAAAAATACAAAAATTAAAACAGTACAGAAATGTATAAAGTAAAAGCATCCTCCTCATTCTAAAGAATCATTTGCATTTCTTCTACAGAAATTATTTATTTTCCCTTGTACCATCTTTTTTTTTTTAATTTTGACTTGCTTTCTACTGCCTACTTCCTACAAGTTCATGGAAGGAAAATATATAGCATACTTGTTTGTGAGGCATGTCACTACTAGTAAAATTCAAGACTTGAATTGAGCCTTAAGAGTATGGGTCGGTTTTGTTAGGTGGAGAAGACAGGTGAAGATGCTTGGCACTAGCACAAGGTACCTGGCACATAGGGGAACATTTATACATGATAGTAAGTGAATAAGACAGCCATTCTCTGTGACTGTAAGATACGGGGCTGATATAAATTCAGGACTTAAAAAGTTTCCTAAAAGAAGCAGGAGGAGAAGATAGGAGAAGAAATCAGTCTCAATAATCAGGCCTTGAATCACAAAGCTGCTTATTTCTTTTTTGGGGGGGCGGGTTTTTTTTGGTGCTAGGAATCAAACTCAGGGCCTTGTGCTTGTGAAGCAAGTACTCTAACCACTGAGCTAAGTCCCCAGCCCCTCGAACTGCTAAATATAAGCTGGTACCAATTAACAGATTTTATTTCCCAACTTTTAATACTTTCTCTTTCCTTAGCAACTAAATTTTGTTCACGTATCTAAATGGTCAGTCATATATACATTAATGTTTTATTTCAAGTTTTAAAAATAGATATGCTTAAGGAAAAGGGTTTTATATTTTTATTTCTCTTGTTGCCCTTGTTTTGTTTTCAAGGGAAATCAGCCTGATTAAAAATGAATTTATAAGCGTTCTACCTTTCTGTAGTCACCATGGCTGTGGTGGACTTATTGCGGTCAACTTGAGCCGGAATGCCCAGCTGGACTAAGTTGGTGTGGTTCTGGGCTTAGAGGATCCACCTGAAGATTGTTGCCGATGCAACATAAGGGAGAACGGGAGCAGGATACAGCGGCAGACTGTTTGCCAGGAGAAGCTGTACTATTGTTGGTTTCCCTGAACGAACTCGGCTGTTCTCCTCGAGGGAGGAGCTCAGGCCTTGCTGTCATCGAGGATGGCTGCTGTTGCCTCGGGAGAGTTCTGGTTGTCATCTCTGCTGCGAGCAGCGTATCCCGGTTCCAGTAAAGATTTCTTCAGCCATCATCTGCAGACATGGACGTACATGGGACAGTGCTGTGGGCTCCCAGCCCTCGATTGGATCTTCCAGGTCTCCAGTGCCTGCACTCTTCCTGCATTTGGCTTGTGTGGGTGAATGTTGTAACTTGTAAATGTCCGGTATTAAATCTGCTCTCTTGTAAACCATTGACTCTAGAAAGGTAACTAATACAGCAGCTGTTGGCATGAGCTGTGGGTTGGGGTCGTATTTCTGAAGAGTCTGGTAGATGTAGTCTTGACAGCTCTCTGATCCAGAAGAGTGAGTGGGTGTTTGTACACATATATAGATGAGTTAGCGTATTTTTGAACACTAACTCGATTCTTTAATGTTAATAAGACTTTTCAGATTTTCTGTCCTCACAGAATCATTACCCTTTTTATACACATTTAATGAATGCTTCCCAAAATTGGGGGCACAAAATTGTTCATGATACTCTGATTCACATTTGTGATCACTTTTGTTGTGATTCCTTTTTCAACCCCAATTGTAATTACTCATTAACAGTGATATTAAGATCAGTTATCATTTGCTAGAAGTTTGTGTATTTTGTTAGTCTTTTCAAAGAATGAATGTTTAATTATCTATTTCTTATTTAATTAATTTTGGCTGTTATCTTTATTACTGTCTTCTATTACTTTGAGTTTATGCTATCATTCTTTTTCTAATTTCTTGGACTAAATGAGTTTTTGTTTGTTTTGGAATTTTATATATTATTTTGTCTAAAATATGAGCCTAAAATTATAAATTTAAAGTGTTGCAGCAGATAAATTCTACTATCTTTTATTTGCAGTCTTTTATTTTTCAGTTCTAAATATTTTGTAATTTTATTATAGTTTTTTCTTGAAACATAGATTATTAATTGATAGCTAAATTTTTTAGCTTCTAAAACTCTGAGGATTGTTCTTACCACTTTCTGCTAATTCCATTGTATTTTAGTCAGACAGCTTACTCTATAGCGCATTAGTTTTTAGGCCACTGCTGAGAGTTTTTTTGTGGCTTAATATATGTACGCTCTCCAATGAATGGGATGAAAGTATACCTATTTTATTGTATTGTTCAAATTTTTTAAAGTCTTAAAAGAATTTTGTCTGCTTTTGCAGATTTTGAAAAATGTATGCCGAACTCTCCTGTTATTAATAAGAATGTATTCATTTCTTCTCGAAAGTTTTTCATTACTTGCTCGCATATTTTGAAAGCATATTATTAGGCACAGATTCTAAACTGTGTTCTAAACTGTTTTAATTTCCGGGCTTGTTTTGTGTTTACTTTTTTGATACAGGGTCTTGCTGTGCAATTCAGGCTGGTCTTTCATTCACTTTGTAGCCCAGGCTGGCCTTGAATTCATGGCGATCCTCCTGCCTCAGTCTCCTGAGTGCAGGGATTACAGACCCACACCACCGCACCCAGCTTGATTTACTTTATTTAGTGACACTTTATCCTACCCTTTTACTACTATGAAAAGGCTAATATTAGGCTAGTGTTAATAATTAATCATGAACAGTAATAATTAAACTATGTTAATATTGCTAACGCGGCTTTGGGGAAGAGGACTTGTGTAGAAAGCGCCTTGTTTCCAGAGGCCTGGAGGACAGCTTGCACAGTCTGCTCGTGAGCTCGCATCCCTCTCTTGGCCGGCCCCTCTAGTGAGGGAGAAGAGAAGCACACCCTATAATCTGAGCCATGTCTCCCCTTATTCTGCATACCCTGGCCAGGGACAGGAGTTCTTGTCAGCCTCAACCTGCTCCCACGCTGAACGGCAGCCCCTCACCATCCCTGCTCAACCTTCTCGAGTCCTCTCACCCAGGACAAGGAGCATATATCCTGGTGTCCTGGACCTTCTGTCCATCCAGACACTTGAGCCTAATCTCAGTTCTGGGAAAACCACCAAGCCCGTGTGAGTGTATGCTCCTTCTATAAAGTGCAGCAAGTGTATGTTTTAGAAGTCTGAGGTTAGGCGGGTGTGGTGGCACACACCTGTAATCCCGGACCCGAGGAGACTACAGCAGGAGGATCGAAAGTTCGAGTCCAGCCCACGCAACTCAGGGACTATCTGGGGGAAATACCAAGACTCTCTGAATCTTCTTGGAGTAGGTGACCTGACCCTGCTTCTCATGATTGAGAATTTCAAATCCTAAGTACTTTGCTGAGAAAATGAGCAAATCTCCAAACTAAATTAGAGGCTTGTTGCTAGGAAGTGGCGAAAAGTGGCAAGCGTAACAGGAAACACTTAAAAGGGTGGAGCATGAGCAACCTTCTTTAATGCCGTGTTTCCCGAAAATGAGACCAAACCAAAAAATAAACTGTACCTATAATTAATAGCTGGTCGTTACCACGTTGATGGCCAGTATCATCCAGAAATTATACCTCAGTACTCTCTTGCTCAATGGCTGCTCTAATGGCAGGTAAGCCGAGGCAGGCCAGTGGGGCTGGCATTTTTGATTTCTAGTTAGGTCTGATTTGGGAGGAAACACAATGGCTGCTTTTTTTTCCAGAAATTTCCCCTTTTATTCTGAGCTTCCACATCTCTAAGAAAAGAACAATGACAACGTGTTAGTTAGATTTTTCAGAGCCAGTGGTCATAAGAGAGCAGATTTAACAGGGGACACTTACAATATTCACCCAGAAGCCAAATGCAGAAGCTGCCGAATGTCTATCTAGGCACTGGAGACCCAAAAGGTCCAATTGAGGGCTGGGAGCCCACAGCACTGTCCCACGTACATCCGTGTCTGCACCTGATGGCTGGAGCCAGGAAATGATGCTCACAGCAGAGAAGACAACCAGAGCTCCTCCAAAGCAACAGCAGGCATCCTCGACGACAGCAAGGCCCCGAGCTCCTTCCTCAACGAGGACAGCCGAGCCCCCTCCGGAAGAACCAGCCGCAGCAGAGCTTCTCCTGGGAAACAGCCTGCCAACTAGCTACGGCTCCCACTCTGCCTTATGTTGCATCAGCAACAACCCTCAGGTGGATCTCGTACACCCAGCATCACACCAACTCAGTCCAGCTGGGCGTTCTGGCGTAAATTGACCATATTAGGTCCACCACAGACAATTTTCAAAAACAAAGGAAGCTATATGTAAGGACAAAACATTGTAAAAAATGCATGTTCAAATAATTACTTTGAACTTTCCAAAAATTTAACCAAGTAATTTTCTGTTAATTTTTTTTAAATACATATTATGTAGACCTCCTACTTTCTGGGTAATCTTACCTATACCTGTGTTTTCACCCTAAAATGTTACACAATTTGGAAGAATTTTAAAGTTTACCAAAATTCAGATACGAAAATCAAAATGCTGAAGTCACCAGCACAGCTCTAGTTTCCCCATCACCAAGCCTAGATGCCATCACTAGATGGCACCACATAATAACAAATAATGACACCACGCGCTCAGCGAAAAGCCTTAACTGTGAGCAGTGGCTTTAACAGCAAATGTCAGTCTCACAACGATTATAAAACCACAGAAAGTTGCATTATAATCCTTAGAGTCCTTTTCTCAGCTTCACTTTAAAGGATGGTGAATCTATAAGAAGCATTTTCACACACATTCTATTTTCAGTAAAAATTCTTGAGACTAAAGCTAAATGGACAGGAGAGTTGGATTCTCTGAGACATCTTCTCCTCATTATTGTTTAAATAAAGCCAATGAGAATTTGCCTCTGACCGAAGAGAGGTTTTCATTGATAGCACAACCCAATGTAGTTAAGCATCTTTCGACATCAGATTCTACTTAGCAAAGTCAGTATCTTGTTTAGCCATCGACGATTTTAAAAAATCAGAACTTCAACTCTAGGGGAAACCTACTCATGCGGCTGAGAAACTTACGGCCACCGGTAGAAAAATGAGCATTCTGCAATTTCAGGGAACAGACATAAGTATTTTGCTTAGCCTGAAGCTTTGTGTATGCGTGTGAAAAATTGCTCATGTTCAAATTAAAACTATTTCATATAAAAATATGAGAAATGAAAGAAGAGCTAAATTGATAGAGACTTGCATTCATATACTGGAGGCCTCAACATTATTAAGATGTCAATTCTATCTAATCAAAATCCCAGCAGGCATGCTTGTAAAAACTGACAAGCTGATTCTACAATTTATTTATAAATTCAAATGACATAGAACTGCCAATAATATTTAGGGGGAGAAAAAAAGAACAAATTTGGAGAGTTTAAATTATCCAATTTCAAACTAAACTGCAAATAACCAAGCAGTATAATATAAAGTAGGTACAAATATAGACATCTAAGTCAGTAGAAGAGCATAAAGTTTAGAAATAGTTACAAACATAGATGGTTCATTTGGCTTTTGCTGTATGAGATGTGATTGACACAGTCAGTGAATTTTTCGAAATCGTTACAGTAAAAGACAGCACTAATTTTTCTCAAATTGGCCCCTTCATTTATCCCATTATTCTTGCCTCCCTCTGAAGCAGTTTTGAAAGTCTTCCTTTGTGAGTGTCTTTAGTTGTGCTGTCATGGCGGCCTCGATGTCCTGAATCAATTCAAAATGTTTACCTTTCATGGTTATTTTGACCTTGAGGAAGAGCCAGAAGTCTTGCGGTGCTAGATCATGTGGACAAGGTGCATGAGGACACATCACAGTATTTTTATGAACCAGCCTTTCCACCGATGGCATTTGGCAGCAACATTCACCATAATATTGATCATGTCTCATTCGGAGTATATGAAGGAACACTGCGGGTGGAAAGCAGTTTGGAAATTTCTTATAAAGTTAAGCACATATTACTATCTAACTTCTCAGTATATACCCAAGAGAAATGAAAATATATGTGTGTGCCTGAACGTTTATAGCTTTATTCAGAATAGCCAACCACTGGAAACAACCTAAATTATGATTTGATTAGATAAACAGATTGTAGTATATAATTTGTTTACAGTGTAATACAACATACAGAAATATACAATGTATATAAGATGAAATTCCTTTATTGTTTCCTTGGTGGTTTCCTTTATTGTTTATGATGGTTTATACAATAGAGTACCACTTAGGAACAAAAACAAATCACTGAAAAACAAAAACAAAGAATCTCAAAAAATATTTTATTGAAGTAAAGAAGACAGAACTGTATGCACTAACAGTTCCATTAATATAAACAGCCAAAACTAATGCATGACTTCATACTTTAACAGTCAATATTAGCCTATATTAAGAGAAAACAGATCCATGGATTCCTAAGATTGAGGGTAGAAGACTTTAAATGTAAAGGCGTAGGAGGGGATTTTCTAGGGTGATGGAAACAAAATTATGTTTTGATCCTGCTGGTGACTGCTTAAAAGGACACATTGTCTGGAACCCATAACACTGTGCCACAATAAAGATAATCAAGTTAATGGGTGCAGAGGTGGTGATAGAGTGGACATAAAAGGGACATAGTCTGGTAACCTCGCCAATGTAGCCATCGTCATCAATGCGCCTTTGACACACAACACAAATGTGACTGGTTGCTGTGGCCCGTGCTTTCTGCATGAGAATGCGTGAAGGATTTAGTATACATAGCAAAGAAGTCTGTCTCTCTACCTGCAAATACTTCACACTGTAATCATTTTTAATCTAAAAATGTTCTACATTTTGTGCATTAGCCTTTTTTTTTTTCTGTCTGACCTGATCACCAGTGCAAACATACCAATGTGAGATTCTGTATATGTGTGTGTATTTGGGTTTTTTCTTTTTTATTTTATCTGGTTTGTAATAACAAAAGGTCTCATCAGCCATGAGCCTCGGGTAGCAGACACTGGGACTATAAAATCTAATTCCCATGAAACCTACAGTGCAGAGACTGTGAATTTTTTGTCTAAAGAACTGTGTAGTCACCAAATGAGCAAGGTTCTGAGGAAGGTGGACACGCGTGGGGGGATGGGGAATGCTGCTCACTGCGCGAGAAGAAGGGCTGCACGTGGAGGTGTGTTCACGGGGAGAATAAAGATTTGGAAGCCTTTCATCACGGCATAGCGGGAAGTAAAACATACGGGGCAAGATTAGCGATTGAGGAGAATAAAAGTTTGGCACAACCACTGTGAGGAACTGGAAAGCGGCTCACGATGGAAGAGCCGTCATGAATCTGTTCGGGGCCGGTGGTGATCAGAAGTCATCAGGTTATAGTGGGGTCAATCGCTCTGCAGTCAAAATGTGTCTCCTTTGAGAATCCCGCTGCTGCTCTCTGCCTTTCACAGGCAGGCATTATTGGAAAGTGTAGAAGAGTGTGTGTGTGTGTGTGTGTGTGTGTGTGTGTAAGACAGAAAGAGAGACAGACAGAGACAGAGATTGATTATAGATCTCTGGGTGATGGAACTAAGGACATGTCACTATCTCTTGGTCACTCTATGTCCTAAATTGTCCCTAAGTCTTTTCCTTGCTGGTTTAACACCTCAACCTGCAACCGTTCCTCAGTGGGGCAGTCATTTGGCTTCATTGGCAGCTTTTTCTTGAACATAGATAAACAGCAACAATAAAAAGAACTGGTAATTTTTCATATTATGTTATCAGTAGTTAATGTACATGGCAACCTGACTGGGCCGTGGTGCCCAGATATTTCATCAAACGTTACGCTGGATGTTTCTGTGAAGGTGTTTCAGGGATGAGATGAACATTTAAACTGGTAGACTTTGGGTAAAGTAGTCTTCCTTCATAATATGAATAGGCTTCATCCAATCAGCTGAAGGCCTAAATAGAACAAAGCCTGATCTCTGCCAAGCAAGAAGAAATTCTGCCTGGGGAGGGGGGCATTTACATATAAACCATACCAGATGACAGGCAGATAGACAGATAGGTAGATAGGTAGATAGATGGATAGATGATAGGCAGCAGTGAAGAAAGGTATATAGATAGTTGATAGACATCTACAACCTGGTTAGTTCTATTTCCCTGGAGAGCTCTGACTCCCACATCGCACTACTCGCAGTGCACCCCAGAATTCATGCGTTGGCAGCTTAATCCCTGTGGTGGACTTATTATTATGGTTTGAGCAGGAACACCCCGCTGAACTGAGTTGGTGGGTTCTGGACATAGAAGATCCACCTGAGGATTGTCGCCAACAAAACATAAAGGAGAACGAGAGCAGAAGATAGTGGCTGGCTATTTCCCAGGAGAAGCTCTGCTGTGGCTGGTTCTCCCAACGGGGACTTGGCTGTTCTCATCACAGAAGGAGCTCGGGGCCTTGCCATCATCGAGGATGGCTGCTGTTCGCTTCTGGGGAGTTCTGGTCTTCATCTCCAGCAATGGGCATTGTGTCCTGACTCCAGTATAGATCTCTTCAGCCATTTAGCGCAGACATGGATGTACACAGGACATTGCCGTGAGTCCCCAGCCCTTGATTGGATCTTTCAGGTCTCCAGGGCATAGATAGACATTCTGCACTCTGCCTGCATTTGGCTTGTGTGTGAATGCTGTAACTTGTACTTGTCCTGTATTAAATCTGCTCTTTTGCAAACCATCAACTCTAGAAAAGTAACTAATACAATCCCCAATGTGACTGTGTGACAGGTGGGGCCTAAAGGGAAGCATTTAAACCATGAGGGCTTCATCTTCTTGGGCAGATTCACACCATTATAACCCAACTCACAGGAGCAGGTTTGCTCTCTTGAACATTCGCCTCTCCACTTTCTGCCATGTGATGACACAAGAAGCCTCTTGCAGAAGTTGGCACCTGGATTTTAGACTTCCTGGCCTTCAAGACTGTGAGCTAATAAATTTCCGTCTATTACAAATTGCCTTGTCCCAGATGCTCTGATACAGCAGCACAAAGTGAACTAAGACATTCCATAAAAAATGTCTTCATTAAAGCTATTCAGTAAGTGGATCACAGAAGCCATTTGTGCTGATCAACTGATGTAGCCTTTTTGAACATCTTTCACTTGGAAAGGGCTATAAACATGCACACTCCCTCCTCCAGTTCTCCTCACAAACTATAATTTCTAAATTCCTTACTTTTTAGAGGCTGCCGAATGTTCATGATATTTAGTATATCGATAAAGTTCTTAAAAGAATTACACAGCAGCATGTTAGGACTGGATTCATTACCAGCAGTTTCAAGGACAATGGGTGAGCAGGAGATTGTTTATTTCCCAACTTTGCCATTGGTCTGCAGATAAGTTGCAGAGTTTCTAGCATACCACTCACAAAGATGATCACAAAAGTGGATTTGAAATTCAGCATCCACTTTATTGAAAATAATGAGGATTTTGCTGGAATAAAGATGACTAATAATGTATTATCAAGAGCGATAAAAGCTAGGCTGACGCAATTGGCAACTCACCCACACATTTCCAAAAATGGTCTGCCTTTTATAGATCCATGATGTAACACTAACAAAATTCTCCTCATGCTGAGCTGCCAGGGTCTTTTCAATGCCCCAGTTCATTGATAGATGGTTACTTTTACGCAAACTAGCCATTGTTCAGGTGTATTGGATTGGACATGAGTTGGAAATAGTATACACAGGGTATGTGCTCTCTCCTTGCAGCTCTAGCTATGCAGGGCTTCATTTTGAAGGCAGGGCTTCATTTTGAAGGCAGACCTCCTCAGACAGTAAGCACTAGCACAGCTGCTATGGATATTAAAAGAGTGAAATTGTACTTGTTAGAAGATGATTGATAAACTATGCAACTCCTTCCACTTCATCCCCCTTTTCTTCTTCTCTGCTCCCTCCTTGAGCCTCTCTAGCTAAACAGATACCACATGGCACAGTCAGGGTCCCCAAAGCCTACCTACTCTAGAGCAACTGCCAGCATCCATCCCATTTAGTCAACACCAGGCCCCACAGGTTGCCCAATATTCTAAATATCTTACCTGTTGACTAGGAAAGTTTTGAGCATCTTTTTTAAAAATGTAGTCTTTCATTAGTCAATCTATTTTTGTTGAAAAAAGCAACAAAATAAGCAGAAACATTTTATAGCAATCTATACTTTGTCATTTTTCCCATACATTTCTATTCAGCAATTACTTATTAATCCACAGTATGTCCTAAGTACTGCTATAGGTATTAATACACACACACACAACTTTCTGCTATGCTGTGTCAATCTCTATTTATGCTACTATGACAAAACACCACAGACTGGGTAATTTATGAACAACTGACATTCATTTCTTTTGGTTCTGGAGGCTGGGACTCCCAAGATCAAGATGACAGCAGGACAGGCGGCTGGTGAGGGCCTGCTCTCTGCTTCCAAGATGGTGCTGGCTTGTTGCCTTCTTTAAAGGGGACAAGTGCCATGTACTCACATGGTGGAAAGGATGAAAGGATAAGAAGTGGTTTCTTTAACCCAGGTCACTTTTATAAAGGTGCCAATCACCTCCAAAAGCCCACACTTCTCAATACTGGTGCATTGGAGATTAGATTTTTACGTAAAATATATTTAAGACACAAACATTCAAACCACAGCAAGCTCACACATAGACACACGCATCGTGTGTTCCTCCTGACAATACCGTGACTTCAGTGGTACTACAGACACTTTTACCCACAATCATAAGAATATTCTGTGTGATAGATGGCAGGTAATATGCTAAACACTTTGCATAGATGAGCTAATTTAGTCTGCAACAGTGTCACAAAATTTATGCTTCTTTTCATCCTCAATAGACAGCTGAGTCAACTGGGATGGGAAAAGGTCAAGTCACATCCTTAAGGCTAAAGAGCTGGTAGGAAGAGAGCAGGGATTCTCACCCAAGTTTCCGATTCCAACTTTCCACTGCTGTCTCCATTGTTCCACATTTCCTTGCACTAGAAGCTGAGTTGGGCAGAAGTATTGAACTGTAGGAAAACTGCAATTTCTAAATGGATAAAAGTACCCTGAGCTCTCACTTCCAGCTTTAGTGTGGGCATCATAATTGTCACAACACAAAAATGTCAGATTCATACTGGAAACCTTTCTAGAAGCAGCTCTGTTCCAATATCTCCCTGCTAATTCTCATCTTTAAAGGATGGACATTTTCTTATCCAATAGACATGTTCCCTATGTTTTTCTTATAGATTGCATTTGGTATTTAAATCCCAAGCCTTCAGCCTCTAGGATTATTATAGAAGAGAGGGAAGACTTGCCCTGATTCTCTCCCCATTTCTCCTTACTCTTATCTTGTGGGGAACGCTAGGCCCTAAGCTTTGAGGACAGGGACCTTGGCTATCTTTCTGTCTCCCTAGCTACTAACCTCATTCCTGAAACATGATAAAATAATATAATTTGAATACAAGGAATATATGTGTGTGAGAGATGGTGTTATTTGGCTACTTTTTCCTGTTTTTGAAAATTTATTCCAGATTCCTATTTATGATTTGTATCAGTTTTATTATGATATTATTCACACAGCATAGTTAACCCATTTAAAGTGTAGAGTTCATTGGTTTTTTCCAATAGTCACAGTTACGCAACCATCAGGACAGTCAGTATTGGAACAAGTTCATCAGCCCCCAAAGAAACTCTGTATCATTAACAAACGGTGCTATTTAAATGGCTCCAAAAGATACGCTTGTTCAAGTGTGATAGCAGTGTGCTTTAGCTTCCGCAAAATACCCGCCCCGGATTAAAAACTCACCAGAGCCAGTATATGGCATCTATCACTCTTTTTGACGCAACAAATTCTACCTGCAACATTCATTCATTTATTTCACAAATACACACATCTGCGATACACCAAGCAATGTGCTACATTCTGGGGATATTGTGAATAATAAGAAGGATGCAACGTCCCCCTCCTCAGACAACTTACATTCTAATGGGAGGAAGGGAGCATATGTGTTGAATATAGCTAATAAATAAATCAAAAATACTAAACAAAATAATTACCAACTTCATAAAGTGCTTTGACAAAAAAATAATGCATGGAAAGAGATGGAGTAACTGGGAGCAGCAATGAGGTGACCTGTGAGTCAAAACCTAACGATGAGGATGGCCCTGCTATGCAAGGGGTACAAGAAGAGCATCCTGGGCAGAGAGAAGAGCAAGCATGAGGGCCCGGGCTCCTGAGAAAGGGACAGGAGGTCTGTGCTGCCGCCGCCCAGTGAAACGTGGAAAAGGTGGCAGGAGAGGAGAAGCCGGGTCCTGCAGGGCTCCGTGAAGTTTATTCTCAGAGAAATGTAAAGCTGATGAAGAAGAACGAAAATACTTTTGTCTCTACTGTAGAGAGTGGGCTGAGAGGTTATGCCTTTCACAAACGGGGCCAAGATGGTGGCTTGGACGAAGAAGGTGGTGATTAAAATGGAGTAGACGGATTCGTATTCTATGGGATCTGGGTATGCTGAAGAAGGGAAGGTGACAGAGAGGTTGGGAAGACTGAGCCAGGAGAAGGCTGCTGTCAGGAATTCCCCTTTGGTGTGCTTTAACTTTCTATTGCCTATGAACTACCCAAATGGGAATACCAAGTAAGCAACTGGATATGCAAATCTTGAGTTCACATAAGTAAAAGATAAGAGCTGGAAATAATAAATTTCGGTATCAACAAAAGAGTGGTATCAGAATGAAGCCAATATGTACTATTATCTGGTTATTTAAACACTGGTTGTAAAGCATAATAATTCTGTGGTCTTGAGCAAGTAAACTCTTCATGCCTCCATATCGTCTGCTAAATGGGAATGAAAACACTATTTTTAGGGTGATTGTGAGGATTAATAAATAATTCATGTACTCTAGCATGTGGATACGCACTCTAAGAGTGTCAATGTAACTAACTGATACTTTTCCTGCAACTGCTTTCACACCCACTCTGAGTGTGACTCTTGAAATGATGAAAGCCTTGCTGGGCAGGGTGGCATGCACCTACAATCCCAGGACTCTGGGAGATTGAGGTATGAGGATTGGGAGTTCACGACCAGCCTGCTCTGTCAAACTCTGGAAGTCCCAGCACCTGAGGTCCTCCTGGCCATCTCAGGCTTCCTCAGCCACCCTTGCACCCTCAGAGTTCTGCAGACCAGAGGAAGGCCCAATCTCAATGCCGCCTGTTTGCAGACATCACCCTCCAGATTTGCCCAGCTGGGAAGGAGGAGACAAACCCATCCTTCTCCCCAGAGTGAGGACCTGGGAAATGCCACAGTAATCTTACCACCAATCCCCTTTAGAGCACCTCTCAAGCCATGCTCATATACTTGAAAATTCCACCTGGTCTTGGTAAATGCTGTAAAAATGTGACTGGTGGCAGTCTTTATAATGTGAGCGTGGTAGTCAGCTTCACACTACTATCATAAAATATCTGAGGCAATTAGCTTACATACCTCATAGATCTAGAGGTTCCAGTCTAATGTGGGAGGAGGGTCGTTGCACAGGGCTTCTGGTGAGGAGGCCAGATGACAATGGTAGAGGGCAAGTAGCAGAGCAAAATTACTCAGCTTATGAGCAGGAATAAAAGAGAAAGAGGAAGAAGCCAGGTGTCCCCTCGTCCCCTCAAGGACACATTTCCGAGAGCCTGAGGAGCCCCCAAGGCCTGCCTGTCAAAAGCCCCTCCCCTCCCAAAAGTGCCACTCTCGAGACCAAGCCTTTACGAAAAGTAGACCTTTGAGACACTGTCCATACACAAGTCATCTCAGTGGCGAGCTTGGTGTACTTCATAATCAGCTCCCGGCTTCAGGAAAAATTCCAAGAAGGAGGAAATGTCCCACTTCCTGTCATATACGTTTATTCTTTAATTTTTTAATATCAAATTTGTTGGCCCATAATAATGCCTATACAAACAAATAGAACTTTCCAGAAGTGACTATGGAGCAGAGACTGGAAGGAAATAAGGTGAGAAGCTGCAGGAAGTTGTAGAATGATGGTGTTTAGGGCAGAAAAAAACAGCAAGGAAAAGCTCCACGCATGAATCTAAAGTCTAAAGAGACAGAACGCAGGACAGTGTATACACCTGCCTCTTCTTTCTGTATGCCCTTTGATATTGGGTTATAAATACAAATAAGACATTACGAAAATCTGCGTTACAGAGAAGTGCATGAGGAGTCATATGGGTGATGTTTGAGTTTAAGGGAAAATGATAATTAACTGCTCCTTCTCTTCAGAGTTCAAAACTAATTAAGAAATTAAGTCCAAAGCGTAGGGGTCAAAACATCAACTTTGTAATTTTGAAACACAAGACTGAAGAATATGACTTATCCTACAGTCAGGGCAGGCTTCCTGCTACTTTCCTCCAGTCCTCTGCAAGAAAAGTGGTCTCCACAGCAGGCAAAATTAAAGCCTGGCCTTGGAACCCACCATATTGAGGTGCCGGTCATGAATGCATGTGCACTGTCGGCAGGCAGATACCAGAGAGAAACCACATGGCCCACTCTGACAGAGGGACAACCAACCAAAACGCCCGCACAGACACATGCCAGAGCTCCCCCGCCTCCCAACTCACAGTGTGAGAGAAGAGGCAGCTGCTAAAAGTGTCACTTGCGTCTTTTTCCTTTCTTCCTCTTCTAAAGAAAGGACAGATGGAGGATGAAGCCACTCCTTCAGTAGGAAGAGCAACATGCTGTAAAAATAGAAAGTAGAGAAAAATCACTTAGGAAAACCCAGGGATGGCAGCTCCATGGCCACTCATCTGCTCTCAGCCTGTAGGTCCGATTTTATCTTTCTAAAGGAAGGGGATACAGGAAGCGTCTATTAGAGGAACAGCACAGGTCAGGACAGGAGGAGCCGCCAGTTGTGCTTAGTTGTCATGAGCAGGTTACATTTCTCTGCAAATGAGCAGATTTGATGAAGACAAATGGGAGACAGTGAGGAGACAGTCTTGAGTCAGGCTGGGGAGGGTCGTGGACACAAGCCAAGGAGCTTGTGTACAATTTGGTCAGGAACTGGAAGGTGGTCACAGTTTTCAAGCATAATGATGGCAGCGCTTTAAGAAGATTAAGTGGGCAGCGGGGTGCAGAATATATTATCTGGGGAGAGTTTGGAAGCAGGAAGATTAGTTGGAGGCCTTCATATGAGTTGGAAGTGGAAGTAACATTAATTAGTGCCATCGTGGTGGGACTGGAAGGCAAATGACATTTGTAGAGTGCTTTAGAGTTTATAAAGTTCGTGCTACATTAATTACCTCATTTGATAGAGCACCTACGGGAAGTAAGCAGCTCATTGATAAACACATTGTAAGGCATTTTGCTCTCAGTAAATGCTAATTGAATAAAAGCGAGGAAGTCTCTAAAGGGCCTGGTGACTATACATAAGAGTGAGGAATCAAGACAACTCGTTACTGTCGGTACCTAGAATAATCCATTCAGTCATCAAATACTTACAGAACACTTACTGTCTTCCAGGAACTGCTCCAGAGGCTGGGATTGCAGCAAACAAGAGAGACAAAGATCTGATCCTCGGGGAGCTTGTATACCAATGAGAAGAGAGGACCAATAGATATATTAAAATACAAAGTTCTGTGTGATGAGCGAGGGGAAAGAAGTCTGGGTAGGAGAATGGGCTCATGGAAGAACTTTTCTAGATAGTAAGGCAGAAGAAGCCTGCTTTCCAGAAGTGAGTACCGGGAAGGCTAGAAGGAAGTAAGACAGTGAGCTACAGAAAGTTCTGGAAGAGTGTTCAGAACATGAAGAACAGAGAGGGGAAATCTCTGCCCTGGTGCTATTTGGTATGTTTGGAAACAGGCAAGGAGAGGCCTGCAAAGGCAGAGTACAGTCAACAAGGGGTGATGTTGTGAAGGAAAGATATGAGTCTGGAGGCAAGGGGAGAAGTCAGGGTCCGGCAGACAAATTTAAGAGGCTTCCTTGTCACCGAAAAATAAGGACACTCTGGGCATAGTGGCCCCCACCTATTATCCCAGCTATGTGGGGGGCTGAGACTCAGGATCATGAATTTGAGACCAGACTAGATAATTCAAATAAAAATTTAAAAATGAAAATAACAAAATAAACACTTTAAAAATTCAATTTTTTAAATGACCGAGTTTGTATCTGATTGATAGAGAGAGCCCTGGGTTTAATCTTCAATACTGCTCCCCAGTGCCAAAAAAGAAAAAAACCAAGAGCACAAGTTCTACATGCCAGGGACCAGTTACTGTGCCCAAGGTCACACCCCCATGAGCCACCCAGATACACCCAGAAGTATGTTTCACCAATCCCCCAGGTAGCTCCCAAGCCAATCAGGCTGACGATCCAGTTTAACTGTCATAGTGATGCTCAAGAAAACATTAAAGGTTGAAGAAGGAGGGAGCTGGAGGAGGGGCAAAGAGAAGGGCCAAGGAGAAGGGTGTTGCAGAAGGGTGAAGAGAATGTGGTTTTCAGTAGCACAGAGATGCCCAGTAACATGACACACTCAAGCAACTGCAGATGTGCAGATATAGTTGGAAAGAGGGTGCCTGCAAGAGAAAAGACAGAGATAAGAATGGAAAGGTAGAAAGGGGACAGATCAAGAAAGTTCTCCTTAGCCTATGCTAAGGAGTTTGGTGGGGAAGAAGACAAGTTCAGTTTTAGAAATGCTTAGTTTGATGTAAAAATGGAACATGCCCAGAGAGTAATAGAGTATGGGAGACCAGAACTCCAGGAAAGTCATGGCCAGATCTATATTTTTATTTATATCTCTGTATGTCTGTAGTATTTCAAAGACTCCCTCATGAAGAACATCAGTGAAGCCTTAGAAGTGAATTAAATATCAGAGAAATTTTAAAATGCAAAGAAAAGAGCAAGAGAAAAACAGAGTTGCAAGCAACACCCACAATTAGAAGAAGAGGAGGAGTCCGTACAGAACTCATGAAAGAACAGTAGGGACAACTGAGAACTAAAGCACACTGTCCCCAGAGCCTAGGACAGAGAAGGATCCACGCAGGAGGCTGTGGCTGGCGATGCCAGACATCCAGAGACACCCAGAGAGGCTAAAGAGAGTAAGCTGGAGAAGAGGTGCACACAACATGACCAAATGGCTCCTTGCTGACTTTTGGAAGGATAATTTGGGAAAAGACGGGAGGAATTCAGCAGTAAGGGGTTAGACCGATTGGTGTTAGGGTGAGAAAGTGAAAGCAGAGAAGGCAGACTTCCAAAGCTTTGTTTCTGGGTCAGTCCCCTTGTCCTGCCGGGCACCTGTCATTTGTCCTCCGCCTCGACCTGTCCCTTTCTTCCTGGCATTTGGTCTTGGCTTTCCTGTTCTCCCTGCCTGCTGCCTCACTGGGACCCTGCATCTTGCCAGAAACAGTTCCAGCATTCGGCCAACCAGGGAGCTGTGACCAGAACCATCCAGTAGACTGTCAGAGAGAGAAACAGGAAAAGGGTCACCTTGATGAAACATGTGCTGTCACATGGTCTGTACGATGAACAGAATCGTTCGAGACACCTTTGGCAGGAACAATCCCACCACACGGTGGTCATCTTCCAGGCTGTGGTGAGGAGGAGGTTATGGATGAGGATGCTTGTTCATTTTTACCATAAACAAATATATACCACTTGATTGTTTCAGGCGGTTGTGGTCATTCTTGTTGTCTTACAACAGTCACGATACAATGTTGATTTTCAAGTTTTAAACATTTTTGTTAAAAAAACAAAAAAAAAAGAAATATCCCCCATTCTTATAATCTGCAAAAGTGTCATTTGGCTAAGAACATTTATATTTCTTCTTTCTTTCTTTATGTTCTGCTCCAATAGTTCTTTGGCAGCTAGAATGAACTCAATGGAAATTTTGGCAAACCCTCGAGTCAGGCATTTGTTCTCTTTAATGTCAGGGCCATATCTAGATTACTCTTCTCCTATACCAATTGGTGTCTGGCTTTTAATATAATTGGGTCTTTGCATATCCAAAAACCACTTATGCAAATTAAAACAATGACTCCACTCAATAAACTGGGAATGATAACTACGGTCATTATGAGAGTAAGCGAAGCTCATCAAACCTCCATCTTCATAATTTTCTTTTTCGAGACCAACAGCTGAAACAAGGAGAATCAGGAAGGGAATAATTGGCCACTTAGTCTAATCCTTGCTATTTATACTATAACAAATAATAAATAGCAAACAAATTAACTCCTGCTCCCCCTGAGCCAATCAGTTACCTAGTTATGACAAATCTGCTTCCTGATTCTTTCCCCTTCTCTGGACCGTGACACCAGCCAGCCAGTCTCTGTTCTTGTTTCTCTTAAATATCATACTCCACACCAGTCACCAGAATGAATTCTGAAAGGCAAACCCCAGACTGTTGCCTTGCATAACATCGCGCGTGACCCTTAAGGTATCATGGAATGGGCGGGGATATAGTTCAGTTGTTAGAGCGCTTGCCTCGCAAGCTCCAGACCCCAAGTTCTATCCCCAGCACCAAATCAATAAATAAAGTAAGTAAGTATCATGGAATATCTTCATTGCAGCATGCAAGACGGTTGGTTTCCAGCATACTATTGGTGAATCTTCAGAACTCAGACTCAGAGCTCTTGCCTGGAGTTTAGATGTTGTGTGGAATTCAGGTCACTGCCAGGCTCCACTTTCCCTTGTGGTGAGTTTCCCACTGGGGACTTCAGTGTCCCCTTCCATCAGTGCATCTTGGTCAAGACCACTACAGTCCATTGTGTCCGGCTTTTCTAATTTTAAGGTTTAATTGAAAGAGCCTTTCAGAAGCTTTTTAAAATCCTTATGTAAATATGCCCAGTCCTTCACCAAACTTCTGCAAACTGAGAAGAACCCCTTGCTAAACCACAGGATTAAAAAAATTAGTTGTACACCATTTCCAAAGTTAAGACACGACTCAATTCTTCATATAAGAGATGTTGCTCCAATGTGACATTCTGCACTCACCTCTTAATAAAAATCTCCACCTCGGGTTGCAGATTTAGCTCAGGTAAAGGGCTTGCCTAGCAAGCACAAGGCTCTAAGTTCAATCCCCAACACCCCCCAAAAAGAACTCCACCTCATGATGAACACCATTACACACAAATAATCAGATTTATATAAAATGCAACTCAATATAAACCCATACATATCATATAGCTTCACATCTCTGCTTTAAAAATTACTTTTCTGGCAGTGGGCTTTGATAATGTTATTACTATTTTATTGGTGGCCTAACAAATCATTTCCTGGGGTCAGTAGCACTGAAATCAGAGACTTCTGTAACTCTAACCAGAATCCAAGTGAACTAACTCCTTCAACGAACTGATCATTTTTAATGCCAGACTTTTAAAAGAAAGAAGAGAAGCTAATAAGTGTGGATCTGTTGGAGACTTCAGCTCACATATATGGGCAGAAATATCTATAGTTCTCAGGGCCTATCTATATTCTGGGGGCAAGGATTTCAAATTTCTCACACCCAAACCCTCTCACCCTGTGCAGC
Source organism: Hystrix cristata (assembly GCA_004026905.1). NCBI lineage: Eukaryota > Metazoa > Chordata > Mammalia > Rodentia > Hystricidae > Hystrix > Hystrix cristata. The sequence continues at coordinate 5,606 of PVJO010007165.1, read as the reverse complement.
CCTCCTTTTGGAAGATCTTACTCAAGCATCTGGAAGATGGTGACTGCAAAGATAAGAATTTCCTTTGAAGAGCCGATGGGATGAAAGTTTAGGAAAATAATGCTGGACCGTCTGAGAGCAGTAAAAATGCTAGCAGGTGCCACAGACATCCCAGCAACTAGCAAAGTTTGGCCTTGTTAAAGATCCTTGAATATGTAAAAATACAAACACCAGCCACACGTATGTCTTCGAGTCCTTCTAGCCTATTGAGGCATCCAGTTTTCAAGGTCCAAGCGAAAGCAGACTTCAGAACCTCTAGAAGGGCTGAAGAGTCTCATGTGGAAACTATGTAGCCTGGCACAATGAAAACCAACTTATGTGACAAGTCCTGCCCATTTGGTTTGAGGTTGTTGGGAGAGATGAAGAAAATTTTGGGTCCTTCTTCATATTATAACGGGGTTTTTTCCAAATGATAAACAGTCTTGTAACCCAATGCCTCCTTTTGCCTCAACTCTCAGAGAACACAGCACTGAAGTCAGTGCTCCCCGTGGCAACTCCCAACTAAGGCTTGGCGGCATCCACTTCCTTTTTGGAATCATCTGGTTTACATGGGTTAAACTTCATAAAACCTGGGTAGAAATTCCAAATGAGTAAGTTAAGTAAAAAACATGATGTGTCGCCATAGCCAACTGTTGCTAAATGGCTAAAGTCTATTAAATTGACTCTGGATTACCCAAAAAACATTTGCTACTTCACTACTCTAAGTTCTAATGTCTTCACTCTTCACATTTCCAAGTCATCATCCCTTTAATATCCTAATAAGATTGCCTGAGCTTCATACTACATATCTTGGGAAACTGTGACCACCTCCCTCTCCTACATACTGATCCACCCACACAGACACCATGAGAACAAGCTTTTCCCATCCCATTGTCAGCATCTCCATGTCCTCTGAGCACCCCTCTCCCCACTTTTTTGCTCCCAGATGATGGGTGTAATGGATTGTTAGAGCTTGTATCTAGATGTCTCTCTGGAGCCTCATGCACTCATAGGTGGGGATTTTCAGGGTTTGTGGATCTAAAGTGTATGTAACTAAATTGGCTTAGCATACTTCTGGGTATGGGATAATGGAAACCCCACCCTGGTGTGGGTGGCACCAATCAATAGGCTTATATCCTGGATGGGATAAAAGGGAAAGGCAGGTTGCTGTCGCTGCTTCTTCTTCGCTGCCTCCTGCCTGCCCTGTCATGGATTGTTTTCTTCTGTGATACCTTTCTGATTTGCCACCCTGTCTTGGAGCCAGCAGACTGCAGACTGAAACCTCTACAAACTGTGAGCTGAAATCAGCCTTTCCTTCTTTAACTTGTGGATGTCCGGTATTTTGTGTCAACAATGAGAAAAGTAATTAAGACATGGATGCCACTGGTCTTTCCTTCATCAGAAAGTATATCAACCTAAATGGAGCTGCTTCATCCAGGAGATTATGCGTCCACCAGTTCCCTTCAGAGATGACAAGGGACAATGACCTGCAGGCACAGGCTTTAAAACATATCCTCTGTCCAAAGACACCACCTCTCTGGTGCCGTTCTTCAAAGAGCTTCAGGCCCAAGTTAGTCCCCAGCCAAAACCACTTCCATGCTTGTCTTCCTTCTCGCACTTGCCGTCTCCCAAGAGTAGTCTCTCAATACATCACTTCCACAGCAATCTCTGTCTCAACTCTACATCTTGAGACCCCTTCCTCCTGGACTAGGAAGGGTTTAGTAGTTTTTGTTACTGAAAGGGAGTATTAATTCAACACAGAAGAGCAACACGTTAGATTTCAGTGTCAGTGCCACATTGCTAACAGAGTGCTCAGCTGCTGGGTATGCAGCCTTCTTCTCTACGGAGGATTTTGCAACCAAAGAGGAAAACATCACATCTATTTCCGTGTATTAGGATTTTGAGTCTGCTCTCTCTTAACTGTGTCTCAAGGAGGGACGTAAACTCCAGGAGGACAAAAAGAACTTCTAGAGTTTGCACTTAACAATAAAAATATTCTGAAAGTTATTGAGACACACAGCATAGGAACCACAAATAAATAATGAAATTATTAGAGAGTCACACTGCCCCCAACTCAACCACAGTTATGCACAAACTGAGGCACATTTCACTCTGCTCCTTTAGGGATGATGATAAAATGTCCTGTGGAAGGGGTTAAGGGGATGTGAACACAAGGAAGTTCTCCGGGACTCCAGATATGCGGGAAGTGTGGGCAACGTAGGGTAGATGCCCGTTCGGGCTGCCACATGGTGGGTGGGCTAAACTGGAGGACATACAAATTGCCATGAGAGTAGAGAACAGGAATAATCAACATTACATGGTGGTGCAGAGAGGAAGGTCAGCAGAGTTTTCACTGAGCATGAGACATCTGATCTGTGCCCGAGAGGATCAGAAGTGGATTACCAAGGAGAAAAGAAGAGGGAAAGCCCAGGCAGAGAGCCCCTAAGGGCACCAAGGTACGGATGCAGATGGCAGATCTAAAACCAGGAAGGCACAGGCTGCCTGGAGGGGTGTGGCAGCAGATGAAACTGGAACCTACTCCAAAAGGTCTGGAGGACCATGAAAATTGTTCCAGCAGTGAGTGCTTTGTATTATAAAGACACATCTACCTTCCATGTGCACAGCAGGTTAGAGAGAAGAGAAGGCAGTGAAACCAGTCAGGAGGCTTTTGGACAGATACCTGCTGCTTACTGTGTGCTTAGTGCATGCCAGACACTGTTCCAAGCATTTTACACACTTTTTTCACTTAATCCTCACTTTGAATGTGACAAATATGCAAGTATCTCAAATGGCAGGAGGAAATTGAGGCATAGTAGGTTGAATTTCATGGGGAGTCACAGCTGGTAATTGCAGAGCAATGAATCAAACCCAGAGGGTCTGGCTTCAGAGTCTGTAGGCTCTTCTGCTCCCCTACTCTGACATCTCCCAGGAGGCATATTCTGGGGCTATCCTGGGGCAGTGGTAAATGGAACAGAGAAAAGGGAACAAAACCAGTGGTACTTTCAGGGCGATTACAAGTGAGGCAAAAAAAAGAAGCAAAAATAACTAGATTTCCAGTTTCAGCAAACCAGGAAAAGGTATTAGAATTAATGACAAAGAAGCAGCAGTTTCAGGGGTGAATGGCCCAGGGTGAAGTATGCTAAGTTTGCAGAGATTGGGACACATTCTGATCCAATGTGCAAAGCCTCACCTCCCTCCCTTGTCAGTCGTAGGACAATCTCTCCCATCTTCCACAACTCAGTGTCATCATATTTGCTCTCTCCTTTGTTCTAACCAAGTCTGTTCCAGAGAAACTTTCTAATATTGTCTTAGTTAGTTTGTTGTTGCTGGTACAAAATACTTGACACTCACAAATTAAACGAGGAGGAAAGGTTTATTTTAGCTCAGTTTGGTATAGCAGAAGGGCATCACAGAGGAGAAACAGTCCTTGGCATGAGAGGCAGGAAGTTGTGTGCCTTCCTTCTTCTTTCCCTTTTTATTCCATCCAGGCTACCGGCCTATTGGTTGGTGCCACTCATAGCCAGGGTTGGTCTTTCCTTTTCAATAAATCCATCACCCATACCCAGAACTATAAACCAATCAGTAGACTAATGAAATATCACACCCATGATCCAGTCACTTCCCAAAAGCCCCACCTATGAACTACTGGATACCTTGATGGGACATCTAGATATAAGCCATAACAGATATTAAATGAGACTCTTTGTCCCTTATCAAAGAAATCCGTAAAAATTAAGAAAATACATTGTACAGGAGGCTTCCCAGCATTCATGAAGCCCTACCCTGTCTAAGTGTAAAATAGCCCCATTTCCCATGACAAAACCAGGCATGGAAATAGATTGGGTCTCCCATTAATTCAACAGCTGTGGGCTACACTGGGGCTCTTCTCAGAGTCCTTTCATAGGGCATAAAAGCCATAGGAAATACAGAATCCTGGGGAGGATGTAGCTAATTCCCTAGAACATCAAAGTCTCCTTTAAAAATGTTCTTGTTCACTAGATAATCATTTTAAAAATCAAGCACCTCTCTCTTCCCCTCTACCACCCCTCTCTCTTTCCTGTCTTCCAGCCCTAACTCCTAGTTATTTTTATTAAAAGAAAGTGTAAGAAGAAAAACTAATCCACAATACAAATTTTTGAAGAGTATATTTGAGCAAATTGTTGGACACACCAAACCAAAAGAGGTTTGGGGGCTCCAGCAAAGCGCAAGGAAGAGGCTTTAGTCATTGTAATTGTCACTGTTATTATTATTGTTACTGTTGTTGTAGTGGTGGTGGTGCTAAGGGTGGAACCCAGGGCCTTGGATTTACCCTACTAGGCAAGTGCTCTACCACACGCCCAGCTGCGGGAAAGCCTTTTATAGAGTGAATGTGGAAATAAAGAAAACACTTGATTGGTTATAGTTACACAGTTGCCTTATTTGATTTGTCCCACTGGAAAGTCCCTAGTTATACAAGTTTAAATTAGATGGCTGCTTCTGGTTGGTTTAAACTAAGTTTAGTTTTTCTCTAAAATAACACACTTACCAGTAATGGTCCAAGTTAAATTTTGATTATGTTTATGACTCAAGCAAGGTTAAGGTTATTTTCAAGGCCTAACTGGCTTTGTCTGCTCAAGGATTTCTCAAACTGGTCTCCACTTTACTGACAACTGCTTACTTTTGGTTATTCTCTCAGCCAGGTGAGAATGTGATGGAATGATACAATGTCACTCTCAGTTTCCACCCTGAGGGAGTGGACATCATCACTGAGACAGAGTAACGTGGATGTTAATCATCATCAATAGTTTCACGGGGACAGAAGTTGATATTATCTCTTCATCAGCGACTATATGGCCATAGCCGCTGGAGGGGGTTGAGGCCCTCAAGTTGTCTAATCCAGGTGGCAGTCATTTGATGTATGAGTGGCTGCGTGTAGAACATTTAAAACCTGTAAGAGGACAACATGTAGTAAGGAAGGAAAGACAACGACTAAAAAGAATTGAAAAGCTCCCTGGAGCAGAAATTCCTAAGAGCCAAATCTATAGAAATTGCATCACCTGATTGCTAAAACATTTGCATCTATTCTTTTAGATCTTTTCAATTTTTGATTCTTCTTGGCTAATAACTGCACATGTTCCACACTTTTGAGTGACTGGGGTATTTAAGACTCACCTACTTTGCAAATCTTCACATGCAAGGCTGAAGACTTGAGTTTATAAAGCTTGAAGAGAAGCAGCATTGTCACTAAACTTTCTTGTAAAGTCTTGGAAACATTTTTAATGGCCTCTTCCAATCCAGAAATGCCAGTGGAAGGAAGCAATGCCCTGACAAGAGAGGGAGGCCCAGATCCACATGTAGTGAGAGGGATAGCAGGGCTTGGATTTCTCTTAGGAAGAGTTATTTTATGGACAAATGACCCCAAATTAATGGTTTTATTTGCAGAGAGGATAGTTTGTATTTGAACATTAGGAGACACTCATCTTTACCCACAGTGACCATTTCAATTTGGAGGCAGTTCTTATAAAACATTGTGCTGCTTTGGAAATAAAGCTCTGTTCTTTTTAAGGATAAAGTTAAATTTTGAGATTCTTGGTTTGGGTAAATCTAAA